>VNJO01001862.1:0-21428 GCA_008042535.1 Drosophila tani | reverse complement strand
ACGAAATGTTATCAGTATTGCAGTAGCATGTGCAAGAACTGTCGCCAGGTTCCATTTTACAGGTCCATTCGCAAAATAAATACAATGGTTCTGGGCTAGTTTCTGTTTCCTCCATTGATAACGACATTGATGGGGTACTACTAAAGATGCTTGACTCTAATTCCGAAGCTGGTGATTGAATGGATGACTGTGATGAAAACGAAATGTTGTCAGTATTGCAGTAGCATGTGCAAGAACTGTCGCCAGGTTCAATTTTACAGGTCCATTCGCAAAATAAATACAATGGTTCTGGGCTAGTTTCTGTTTCCTCCATTGATAACGACATTGATGGGGTACTACTAAAGATGCTTGACTCTAATTCCGAAGCTGGTGATTGAATGGATGACTGCCCTGCTGACGATTTCGAAACTTCTGACTCTGTTGGTTCTTGGCTAGATTCAGTGGTGACCATTGATAGCGACATTGTAGACATGCTTTCTTCTGTTATTGAGGGTGTACTAAGCATGCTTGAGTGTATTTCCGAGGCTGATGATTGACTGGATGACTGCCCTGCTGACGATTTCGAAACTTCCGACTCTGTGGGTTCTTGGCTAGATTCAGTGTTGACCATTGATAACGACATTGATGGGGTACTACTAAAGATGCTTGACTCTAATTCCGAAGCTGGTGATTGAATGGATGATGATGGAAACGAAATGTTGTCAGTATTGCAGTAGCATGTGCAAGAACTGTCGCCAGGTTCAATTTTACAGGTCCATTCGCAAAATAAATACAATGGTTCTGGGCTAGTTTCTGTTTCCTCCATTGATAACGACATTGATGGGGTACTACTAAAGATGCTTGACTTTATTTCAGAAGCTGATGAAAGAATGGAAGACTGCCCTGCTGACGATTTCGAAACTTCTGACTCTGTGGGTTCTTGGCTAGATTCAGTGTTGACCATTGAAAGCGACATTGTAGACATGCTTTCTTTTGTTATTGAGGGTGTACTAAGCATGCTTGAGTGTATTTCCGAAGGAGATGAAAGAATGGATGACTGCCCTGCTGACGATTTCGAAACTTCTGACTCTGTTGGTTCTTGGCTAGATTCAGTGTTGACCATTGATTACGACATTGTAGACATGCTTTCTTCTGTTATTGAGGGTGTACTAAGGATGCTTGAGTGTACTTCCGATGCTGATGAATGACTGGATGTTTGGCTTGCAGACGATTTCGAAACTTCTGAATCTGTTGGTTCTTGGCTAGATTCAGTGTTGACCATTGATAGCGACATTGTAGACATGCTTTCTTCTGTTATTGAGGGTGTACTATGCATGCTTGAGTGTATTTCCGAAGCTGATGGTTGAATGGATGACTGCCTTGGTGATATCGGGGATTCCGAACACTCTTCACAGTCATCCGTTGTTTCGGAACATTCTTCACATTCTTCGGTTGTTTCGGAACATTCTTCACATTTTTCGGTTGTTTCGGAACATTCTTCACATTCTTCGGTTGTTTCGGAACATTCTTCACAGACTTCGGTTGTTTCATCAGATTCCTCAGAGCATTCCACACATGTTGACGTCGAAGGCGGTCTTTCAATAGTGGTTGCAATGTATTTGTCGCCATTTTCTAAATAATCATATTTTATAGATTGATATGATCTATTTACTTTATTTGATATCAGTGAAAAGGCCTCTAAGGAAGCGTTTTGGCTTAATTGTTCTGACGCGTTAGTCCGCATTTGATCCTTCAAGTTGAGTCGGTCCTCCAAGCTCCACCCTTTTATGGTAGCTTGACTTTGTAACCCTTTTGTGAAACCCCCTTTGGTTGAAGTAAATATAATTGATTGTGAACTATTTTTGCTAGCTACTGCTAGCTCCGTGGACAGCTCTTTGGTGGTAGTAGGTAGGGCTACGGGCATAGATTTTCCGCTACTTGAAGGAAATTCCTGGACAGCTCGCTTTACTCTCTTAGCCCTTGAAAACACTTTGGTTGAGTTGCCTCGAATGTATTTCGTTGTATCGAATATTCCTATGGTTCTATTGGCCCACTTTTGCGCCAGGAATTGGGGATGTTTAGTTTTCAGACTCGATTGAATTCCATTGGTCGCTTGGTTCTTTATATTGAAGATCTTCGATATATATCGAAGCATCTGTATATCTTTTCCGCTGCCAGCTATGGATTTAATTTCAAGGGCTATCCTTTTAGTGTCGCAAATTGATCCCTTGTTGGGTATTTTCGGGCTGTAAATCGAAGCAGTATAGTTTATATTTGCCAACATTATAGCCCGTTTAAGCAGGATTTCATTGATATTTGGGAGAATTCGCAATTGCTTCAAATATTTCCTTATCCGTTGTATGCCACGAAGAGCCTTTATGTTGTTTATCCATTTTCTTTCACGACGTAAAAGTCCTCCAATTGATCTCTTTTTCATTGTTTTACTACGATGCACTGGAAAAAAGGGTTTGTCTCCCAAAATTATATGCCGCTTTGACATAAATGCGTATGGCACCTTAGAATACATTCCATACGTTATTAATGAAACTGGAAAAAGGTTAAAAAAACTCACCCGTGCCCGTTTATATGATATTAGTTTTCTCAAAATGCCAAGTATAAATTTCGTTCTCTTATATTTTTTTATTTCTAGCGCATTCATTTGCATTAAATATATTTGTTCAGTCTTTTTATTTACAAAATGATTGTTAAATATCTCCTTTACTTTATGCTTTCTCCTATAATTCTGTAAAAGAGAAGAACACAATCAAGAAACATTTTATAATATATTTTAAGAGCTTACCTCTATTATACTATTATTCCAAAATGATTTAATTTTTGTATATTTAATGCGCCATCTTAAGAACGCTTTTAAAAAGAGTCTCCGACCTTTATTGGTCGCTCTGTTTTGCATATAAATGAATCTGTAATTGTATCTGTAACTCAAGTCGCTCTTTGCAAGTTCCTCGTTCAACAAAATGTTGGCAATTTCAAGAAAACGAAAAGCACAGTTGCTGTAACCCAAATACTTATGAGTCCTATAGTGCACAGCCAAGGGCTTGGAGAAATATGAATACAGGTTCGGGTTCCTTTTGAGTTCTTGCTGCTCAATCCAAAACGTGCTGGGTCCTACAAAGGCATGATTTCATTCTCTGCCAATCCGATCCAATAACCAAATAGCTCACCAGTCAAAATAAATAAAATATATGCCACCGTAAGCCAAATGGCGGGTGTTAACTTCATTCTTGAGCTGTACTGAGCTATGGATGAGTTTTGATTTCTTACTCCGCGCAAGCCCGTCGTCAAATTATGCCTTGAATGGCTGAGAATATTGAATTTTGCATGCCAAATAAATGTGAAATACAACGGCTAAATCAAATAAGTTACAGCCTATACATATAGGTTGCGATATACCATATCAAGCGACCAGAGAAATACCATATCAAATTATTTCGGTCATTAATCCCATTCTCCACCAGACGACAGCCGTCCAACAATAGGAGTCCTATATGTAGAACATATATTTTGAAGTCTTCAGGAATGAAGCACAGCGTCCGTCTCATCACCTGTGGAGTTTGTGCAGCTTTGCAATAGTATATATTGCTATATAGGGGAGGGTGTTGGGGTCCTGATCCCAGAGAGAGCTATAAAATATATATATTATAAAGCAGAAAACTAAAGAAACTTGTACTATTTTCCAACTTATAACCTATACATAATAATAATCAAATAAAAACACCTCTTAACGAGGTGAGATTAAAGTGACGATGGCACATTCAACTCCAAAAATTTCTGATACCAAATTTTGTGACGATTAATAGTTATTTAAAAATAAGTATTTAAAAAGTTTTTAATTAGTTTCAAAATAGGCATGCTGCCAGTTTTGCCTGTTTACATTTTTCAGCTAAGTGCCGATTTTGAAACTAATTAAAAACTTTTTAAATACTTATTTTTAAAAAATTAAAAAAATTACTTTTAATTATAAATTCTTAAATATTATATTTTGATAAATTATGTCAAGGCAAAGCTATTATCATTTCAAAATACCTTTCCAACGATATATTGCACGTTTCTGTAGCTTTAGTCGTTTAGAAGTTATGGGCGCGGGAAATCAGGCTTTTTTAGCTGTTTTCCCGCCAAACTAGCGGGAAACCCAAAGAGTCGTAGAACAAAAATGTTCAGCTCGATCTGTTTAATAAAATAAAAGTAGTTTCAGCACTCTAAAACAAAAAAATACCACAGACAAACAGACAAACAACAGGACAAACGTTTTCATTTCGGAAAGGCCGTTAAAATCTTGTTTATTGAGTATCTTTTGAACGGAGTATTGGATCAGGATGATCGAGGTGTCATTCGACGCGTATTTAGATCACAACAACATTAAAAATTTTGGGATTTTTGCTCCACCGGCCCCAATAGCTCCAATTTACAAAATTTTCAATTTCGCACTTTCACTCCCATTTCTCCTAAACTAATCCGTTTTTGAAAAATCTTAGTACGCAGTTTCAAAGAGGATTACAATACCTTTCGATCAAGATATAAATGGTTCTGATCGGACTATCGTAGCAGATTTTCAATTCTACGGCTGTATATAGTAGTCTCCTTGCGCACCACAGTCTCGGTGCTCATCGTCACTACGTGGACTGCCGTCCACAGTGATAAAAGATAATAACTCAACTCATATACATAACCACCCAAGTTAGGCGTTGAAAAAAATGAAAATGCCCATATATGATATATAGTACTTATTTATTAAGTTATTCATGTAATGCTAAAATTAATATATATTTTTCGGGGTTACATAGAAAGATTTTGCTCTTATATTTTGTATGTAAGTTTGACAAATTAAACAAACTATTTATTTTACCGAACGGCGAAGTATGGAACATTTTCCGCTTTCTGCTGTTTTCATCTAGGATTTGACAATTTTTTAAAATAGATCAATTTAATGCGTGAAACTTGGCTGAAATATAACATTTTTAAAAGCGACAAAAAATGAGTGGAGGAAAAACAATCTTAAGCCACACACTTATTCGAAGTTGCATATCTTTTGGTGACAACTAAAATATTTGAATTTGACACAAACACGTTAATTATTACTGATTGCTAAAATAAGAAGACATACTCTGGACTAAATATAGCTTTCAAAAAATGTGAAGCATTCGCTTGAAATGTTCTCTATGAATAAAATTAATTGATTCTCAGATGTTGTTCTTTAAACTTCATATACATCGTATACATGGGATAAATTTCATAATGTTCAAGTTACAAATTTCATACAGATTTCTTCAATAAACATTGTCGTATACATACTGTACTGTGTAGCCACAAAAAAAAACATCATGGTTGCTTTAATTTCTCTTATCGTTTTTCGTTTTTCGAATAATTTACGGTTATTCAAGCGGCCGGGTGGTGCAAATGTGATACAGGGACAATTTCCCGATGAAAATTCAACCTCTGATCAAAAAATACATGCTCATTATTTAATATAATACTACAAATATACTGAAGTTACCTATTATTATTACTTAATGCGGGTTTAATTAATTTACTGATCGATCGGACATGATTTATACCTGCTGGCGTGGCTCCCGCTTCGTATTTCAAATTTTGTGGCAACTTTTGGGCCAGGAAGACTCGCTGCTACTCGCTCCCCAGGGGAATGTCTCTGCTACACCTTTGTTTCAAAACATAGTAAACAACTTTAGGCATTAAAAGAACGAACAAAAAAAGAAGAAAAAAACAAATTGCACACATTTGCACCACGCCTTGAATTACTCTACATATGATTTATATATAGGCATATGCAATTTACGTATATATCCACAAATATAGGCAAATATGTATATAGAAATTGATTTGAATATAAGCGGGATGCGTATTCAATGCTTAAGAAGGTGCGCATTAATTATTATTATATATATATTAGTCGTATACATTATTGGATAGACTGCCACACACGCACGGACGTAGCACAACACCACAAGCAGTCATTAGAAAATATGTATGTATGTACGTATTATGTAGATTGTTATATGGTGCTATCCTCAGGGACTTAGATCCTGGTGGAGATTGGGATCGTAGCCACCCATGCTGTTGTCATACGGCTGCTGCTGATCGTAGCCGCCGGAGCCCATCGGGTAGCCCATTGAGTCCTGCGGCGGGGCGGGTGACATCATCGGTGTGGTTGTTCCACTTGGGGGTCCGGCCATTGAATACGGGGAGGCGCCGGCAGCCTTCTTGGCCGCATACAAGTTGGCCTCCTCCTGGGCCTTGCCAATGTTCTTCTTGTAGCGAATTCGCTTGTTGCCAAACCAATTGGATACTTGAGAGACCTACAAAGGGGAGGGGATCAAGGCAATGCGTGCTGATCAAGGTAATATATTTATATTATATGTATCCAACTCACTGTTATGCCGCACTTGCGGGCCAGTTCCTCTTTGGCCTCCTCGGAGGGATAGGGGTTGCTCAAGTGGCTGTAAAAGTACTCGTTGAGTATCTCCGATGCCTGCTTGCTAAAGTTACGGCGCTTGCGACGCGCGTCCAAGAAGCGCGACCGAAGAATCATTACGGCCTCGCAGGTCGACTGCTTCAGCTGCATTTGTATGGAACTAAACTTTTTGTGTATGATCTGGACCATGCGCTCGATCTCCTTCGGTGTAATGGGCCTATAAAGAGCATTTACTCTCTAGTTTCATGTCTAAACTGAGTCAATCTCTCACCTGGTGCGACTCTGCTCACGCAAAAGGTTCATCACGTGGGTGGTAAACTCGTTGCATGCCTGCTCGTACTTCTCCAGCTCCTGATGGTAGATCTGACGAATCTGGGCCAGCTTGGCACGGTAATCGGAGTGCTCTATGGCATTGTCAGCACCATCTATGGACAGCGATCCGCCCTGACTAGCTGCTGCGGCAGAAGCTGCTGCTGCGCCACCGCCGCCCTTTTCTGGTCCTGCGACGCCTTCGGCAATCAGCATGTTGTCCAGGCGCATTAGTTGTGGATCTGGTGGCTCCTCCTCCTGGGTATTGCGAATTGAAAGGACTGTGAACGAAATAGCATAAGATAAGACGAGAATTAAGGTTTTGCCATTACTTATGAAGAGAGCTATGAGGTCTCTCTCCCTCTCGCTCTTATTGAGAGTCATCACATAAGTAAAAAGTCTTTGACACTGCTTTTCCATGTATTTTTAATTGTCAGAATAAAATATGTTTATCAGAAAATTGTATTCCAAGCCAAACAATTACTATAATATATTAAAAAACAAGCACAAATATAAAACTCACCGGTCTTCTCTTTAATTTCGCACAGAACCGAAAAGAGGGCCGGCTTCATGCGATGACAGTTGAGCGTATGCTTTCTAGCTTGCGCCTCGTCCAGTGACTGCTCCGAAATGCTCATGATCTGTTGCAATATCTCGCCAATGTCCTTTTGCTTGCGCACCTCGTTCTCGCTGCCAGCATTTTGGCCATCGTCTTGGCCGGACAGGCCATAGCCCTGTGGTGCCATCATGCCACCAGTGTGGGCCAACATCCGATTGGGATCCTCCATTGCTCTGATCTAAAAATGATCTAACAGCAAGCAATCCAAACTTTTTCTCTGTAATTAAAGATATCTTTAAAGTTGAATTAACTGAAAAAATTGCCCAAATAATATTTTAGATAAGATTTTAGACTAAAATTTAATAAAAATAAACAGTGAAAGAAAAGAAAACAAAACTACTGATCAATTTCGCTGATAAGTAACATTCGTTTGGCTAAATGTTACAATAAAATGAGAGTTAAACCATTATTTTTCGTTTCGGTGGCTTTTTCTATTAAATTTTACGATAATATCATCAGCCAAGCCGATCTGGACATATCCGTGCTTCGGTGCCATAGTACAAATAGGGATATTGAGTACAAATAGGGATATAGCATATTTTGTCTTATATTTTTATTTTTGAAATTATTTGTTGTTTTTTGGAAACTCTGGAAAATTTAATTAAAAGTAAAAGCTTGGCCGTCAATAATACTACAATAATACAATAATACTAATACTAATAATACTAAAATTCTTCAGCTTTAATCTTTTTTTACTATTTTAATTACCGATATTCAAACATTTTACTTTGGGGCGATTAGTATAAACACTTTTTGTACTAGTTGCTACTACTTATGACCGTTTTTTTTTTTTTTTTTTTTTTCCATTTTGAATTCGAGTTTTTATTTACTAATATAAAAATCACAGCGCAATATTATGTGTAGTAACATACTAAAATACTTTTATTCAATTTTAGAAAAGGGGGGAAAAAGATGTGTATCTTAACATTTACATATACTTTAATGGGCAAAAACTTGAATCACACTTGGTCTACACAGAACAACATAGGTGTGCCGATTTTAGGGCCTGTGCTTAGTTCTAATAGATACATTGCTTTAGTATAAAAGTTAGTCTTAACAAAATTTGAATACAAATGCACGACACATGTACGTTGGTACATACATACATGCATACATATGTATATACTCTATAGCGTATGGTGAATGTATCTCTCTTTTGAACTACGCCGAAGACTAGCTTTTTATGCAAGTTTAAAGTGCATTCCATACCTATTTAGATATGTACATAGATACATACATACATATGGAACGTCGGTATTTGCATATAGTTGGTGAAGTAACAAAGGAATGAACGAACGCAGGACATATTTAAAAAAAAAAGTACATACATACATACACATAAATTAATAAACACATGTACCACATATGTACATTTCAATACATGTGGATTCCGCGAATGCCTCAAATGTCTCGTTTTAAATTCAAAGACTTCGAGTATAATTCTACAGCATTTATTGTTTTCATTTTGTTTAAGATATACACACAGAAGTACATAAATATTTTCGTCTTAAAATATGTATATCAGTAATTGTATGCGCTTCAATTCCGGACTTACACGTTGCTCCAATGCGATTCGTATTTTAAGTATTCACGTAATAACTTGGAAAAGCTATTTTAAACTGTTAAAGTCTAGCTTTAACTTTTCTCGTTGATATTTTAATCTTTTTTCGAATGCAACTAAAAAACTATGTTATGTATACGCAGAAAAAAAATCGATATGAAAAAGGTAGAGCCAATCTATCGATACTGGGGATATCGATGTTTTTATTCAGCTATCGACACAGTCGTTGTAATTGGAATTTGATTTTCGTTTTTTCTTTTTATACTTCAAATTGAAAGTGGAACTTAAGACTTAATTACAATAAAATAAATAAAAGAAGTTTAACATAAAATTTGGCCAATTTAATAATATGTGTGTATGCTAGCAAAATATGTTAGCTAGCTATAAGAACGAGGGAGAGGCATATATGTTCATTTCAAGCGCTTTTCGCCTGGTCCTTTGCGCTAGGTTCATTTGCAATCAATAGATAGTTCCATAATGTATTAAACACTTTATAGTTATTATAAATTTAATATATTTTAATTTTTACCATATAAATTAATTACGTCCACTGCAGACACTGTGTACCGCTCCATATTCCAAATTTTAACATTTACTCATCGACGCTATCTTAACTTTTTGCGTCATAGGAAGCTTCTGCATCTGGCAGCACCGTGTCTCACAATAGCGTTCGGTCATGTTAACGGCACTCATGGCCCCGTTAACAGTACGATAACGATATTTTGAATCGACTTCATACATACTTGTAGCCAACTATATTTGGTTGAGTTTATTAGTACTTTTCCAAATACTTCGCTTTTTACGCACAAGTCCTTTTTTCCTTGGCTCGCTAATTTGCACTACGCATTAAAGCTTCAAAACTGTTAAAAATAAGACTAAAAAATATATAAAAAATAAAAATCAACTGAAATCAATTTTTATGTACTGATACATTAATACCGTTATTACTCTACTATAACTCTTAAGGTGAGTGATTTTGGCTTAAGATTCAATCAAATTGTACTTTTGAGGAGTTATTCTTGGTTATCTTCGTGGATAATCAAGTGCTCCGCTGTCGTAAGGCTGCGCAGACATTCATATGTATAAACATCGTGCAATATCCTGTTGCCAACCAGATAATCGACCAGCAGGGACCCACCTTTAAAGCAAGCTCACGCACTCATACATGTGTACATATGCACGTACATATATAACGATTACTCAGTAGGTATTTCTTTTTCATTTTTAGGTCAAACTGCACTGGAGACGAAGATTCGTCCTTTTCCACTTGCCCCGCTTGGCAATAAGCTACAATGGTCGTCAGCTCGACAAAATTATATGAAATATAAATCGCGAATTCCCCTTTTGACTTGGGGGAAAAAACAAGGAAACAAGGAAAGCTCCAACAATGACAACTACCAATATGTGCCGAAGGATTTCCTCGGCAACGGCATCGATGTCTTTGGAAGCAAAGGATTCAGGAATGACCACAGCGGCCTCAACCACCAAGTGTTTAGAATATTCGTCTCCGGCTACTTCGGTGATTTGTGAGGAAGTATTTGACGAAGCCTGCTTTCCTTCAGCAGAGGGTAAGTGTTACATACATACATATGTACATATGCATACGTATTTATTAATAAATAAATTAAAGGATAATTTTTTAATTTACATACAACATGACACTTTTAGATATATATTTAATTTTCTTTGGGAACTTTGTCCAACAATTGCTATAAATTTTACAAATGGTTGGTTTTTTTTATTTTTATACCAAACAATTTTATTATTTTATTATTTTTTATTAAGTCAGCCCAGGACAAAAAAAATCCTCTTTCACAATTTGTTATTAAATTAATCTTGTTTATATTAGAAAAAGGTTAAACATAAATGTTTTTTATTATTGTTTCCTAAACAAACATGCATGCTTATTTAATTGCAAAATAAAACAATAGTTTAGAATCATTTATTTTAAAACATTTGGATTTCATTTACTTTGATATTTTTATAAGCATAGCTGTTTCTTTATAAAAATTAATACAACAATATAATGAAAGAGTTAGTTATTCTGTTGTTTTATTCTAAAATTGTTAGATTAATTTTGCTCCATTTAAATATAGAAAGTACTACAAGATTGATAAATTAATAATTTAGTTTTTTAACAAGTTTATATTGAAGCGGGGGAGAGATAGTGGTGGGTGGCGTTTTTAGTGGTTTTTGTTGTTTTTTTTTATTAAAACACCCCTAACCATAAACGCACCCCCTACTTTAGGGGTTGAAGCAATCCTTTTCGCCTATACTTCGTTTGAAATGACATTTTTTGGCTTTTGTTTCTAATAGAAATAATAATACTTTTTTTGTGGTTACTTATGAATAACTATTAGTTATGACTTAACGTGATGGAATGTCTTGGTCAGCCTATGTGCTCAGAAATAAAAGTTGCAATTGAAACATTTCCGTAAATGAATTATAAAATAATAAAATGGTAGTTTACTTTGGAAATCGATGTGTTTATGTTAGTTTATTTTAAAAAAAATCAGAAAAGTATAAGGCACTTGTAAGTTTTAGCCATTTATTAAACTTATTAAACAATAAGCTTAGATTAAAGGATAATTCCGGCAAAGGTCGAACTCCGACGATTTCTGTGGAATATTCTCCTCTGTTTGAAAAGCGCTCTTACCACTAAACTTACCAAATGAATTATTTATAATTTGCATATTGAATTCCATCATATAGATGTACAGTTCCTGTTTCTATCATGTTTGTATCCACTTTTTTCATTTAGAAATTAACGATTATGCAACTTTAATTGGAATCGAACCGCAAACGGAACAACATTTGCTTTATCTGGCCAAGGAAGGTCTGATGGCCGCATTGCCATCGGACTGGAAAATATGGTAAGAGGATGGCCAACACTAAATAGGCAATATACAAATAGCATATCATGTTACCTGTTCTGCTTGACAGCTACTCTGAGGAGAAGAATGGCCATTACTATCATAATACGCGCACCAAGGAGTCACAGTGGGATCATCCGCTGGATGCCATATATCGCGGCCTGGTCGATCAGACGCGTCAAAAGCTAGCAGCCGAGGGCGGAGCAATGCCGCACTGCATTGACAACTCGGATGATCTGTCGCTATTGGATTCCGGTATACGAAGCATGCAGGGGATCGATGAAATCCCGTCCCCGTCCCCCCTCCCATCCCCTCTGGGCAATTTAAGCAAACAATTATCGATGGCCAAGCTGGTTACAGCCGCAACTGCGACGACGACAACGCCACGAAAGCTGGGTGGAGTTGCAAGTCGCTTCCTAGACCTGGCCAAGTCTAAGGCCCAAAGCGGCGGGGTATTTCACAAATCAACGGCGTCATCGTTAAGCAAAAAACTTGAATACTTCGAAGGAAACGCAGAAGCTCAGGGGAAGCTGCGCAAGGGATTTGGCCCAGTCGCGTATCAAAAGGCTGCGACTGGTCGGCCATTCGATTTCGATGGAGATGCTGCCCTGCCACCAAGTGTCAAGGGTATCCTCCGCGATTCTAGTATAACTGACATAAGCCGGCGGCTGGAGGGTCGCGATGACCCCATATCCGAAGTATCGGAGGATAAAAAGAGTGTACGCTTTAATCTGCAAGAGATTTCACAGCCACAACAGCACAGTCCAGATTCGCCAGACGACGATGAGGATAATGTTGACCTCGATGTCGTGGTGGTTAAGGACGACCAAGAAGAGGAGGAGGAGGAGGAGGAGAATGAGGGCGATGAGTGGCATGAAAACTGTACCGATTCCCATGTCGCGGAGAGCAGCGTGCCTTACAGCCTAAATCCCTTCTTATGCGACTCGACTAGGGGCGCTGACATGCTCAGGACCTCTAAGGACTTCACTTCGGGTATATCTACAATGGGCGAAGCCACGAAAACGAAAGGTGGAGCAGGTGGAGCAGGCGGTCTCATGCTATATCACGATGACACCGACTCTGACTCCAAGGGCAGCTCTGTCCGCAGCTTTATTATAAATAAGTCGGAGCAGGGCTCGTTGCAGCTGCAGGGAAACAAAACCTTCGATTTGGAGGAGCTGGGGCGCAAGCACAGCTACGAGCTGGAGCAGTTACAGCTCAAGTCCGCCCAGGACTCGGGTAACGTGATGGTCTCTGCATCCAGCATCCAGAAGTACACAGATCATGGTCTAAGTGAGGCCCAGCTACAAAAGGATTTGGAGACGATCAAGCGTGAGCACGAGGCGAAGGTCAAGGGACTGAGGCACGAATACGACCTGCGTCTAACCTCGCACCAGCATCAACTGGAGGAGGCATTCGAGCTTCAACTGGAGGAGTATCGCGAGCACCTGGAGAGTCAGTTGCAAAGCAAGCGCGCCCTCGTGGTGACCGAGCACAAAAGTCGCATGGGCACACTGCAGACTAACCACGACGAGATCCTCCGCGAGCTGGAGCGGGATCTGCATAGCGAGGAGGAGATCATACGGCGCGAGCATGCCGCCAGACTGGCCCAGCTGCAGGCCAAGCTCACCCGTGAGCTGGACATGGAAAAGCAGCGATTCCGCGACAAGGGCGAGGACAGACTTTACGAGAAGGTGCGTTGTGAGAAGCGCCTGTTGGAGGACAAGTACCGCTGCCTCAAGGAGAAATATGTACGCCTCAAAACGGACGTCAAGTTGTCCTTGGAGCGGCGCAACCGGCGACGTGAGGCCCAGCAGGCCATCTCGCAGCATAACACCAAATCCACGACCGGTTCGGAAACGGAGCGCTCAATCTCTTACAAACCTTCGATTGGCAACAGTGACAATCGTTCGCTCAGCTACTCGGAGCATGCCATGGCTGGCGAGACCAAGGTGAAGCCCCCCGTGCCGCCTAAGGGTCAACTCACCAAACCCAGCATCGCCACCAAGTACATAAAGCAATTGCAGCAGCAGCAGCGGCACGACGATAACACATCCATTAGTCAATCGGATACGACAATTTCGAACACGTTCAATAACGGTGGCTATCATCGACCTACTCTCAAGTCTTCGAGCGGCGGTGGTGGTGGTGGTGGTGGTTTATTGGCCATAACGCTGCTAAGCGACAACGGGAACTCAACGGGCGAGGAACCAACGCCCCAATCCTCCAATCAGGAGAACAATAACAATAGCAACAGCAACAGAATCAAAGGAACAGCGGCCACAGCTGCCACAGGACTCAGAAATGTCGTGTTCTCACGCACCAAATCAGCGTCAACGTCGCGTTTAAACTCGGACACTAGCTATAATAAGGTGGATAGACCATGCACTCCGGTGGAAAATTTGCGGCATCAACTGCAGAAGCTTGAAGACCTGGAGGATCAGTTTCCGGAGCACACACTGGACGCCACTGCAACCTATCACCTGCGGTACCCATTCACAGACATCTCGATCGAACACGATGTCATGGGGGTTGGATCGTCGGAACTGGAGTTTTTCAAGCATCGAATCCACCTGGAACGCGATTCAGTTCGTCGCGCCAAGGAATCGTTGCGGACACAGCGCACAAATTTCCGGCTGCGGCAGCGTGAAATGAGGCAGCGACACAAGGCCACCACCTTGACGGTGACGCCCAAGCACTCGCTGGGCCAGCTCATACAGGACGAAAAGGAGCTAACGGAAATGGAGGTGAATCTGCACCGCACTCGGTCCCTCTTGGGGGAGAAGGTAATCCGATTGCGCCACTTGGAGCAGAGTCTGTTGCGCATATACGAGAAGGAGAAGGCGAATCCGGAGGCAAAGGATGATTCGGCCACGCTTAGCGATCTCTCGTCGCACTCCAGCTCTGGCTTCAGCAGCACCGACTTCGCCAGCGCTGGCGGGGATTTGCACAAGCGCAAAGAGTACTACTTTCAGCAAGAATCAAATGAATGCATTCAGAACCTGGAAATTCTGAATGCCGAAATTCGCGAGATATTGGATATATTCGGCCAAAAGCAACAGCAACACAATCTACACTTTCAGCAATCGGTGACAACTATGCCAATGATATCGCCGCCAGTCGTGGCCGATCTCAACTGGTCGCACATGCTCAACAAGCAGCAACAGCAGCAGCAGCAGCACTCTTCGGTGATGGCTTCTGTGGAGCAGCAGCTCCAGACAGGCAGTGCTTGCCAAATTGCTGTCGACGATGTGGCAGGTGGACTGGCGTTGGCCCATGCCGCCCATGCCCATGTTCCCCACTCCATTCCCACACTGGCGGACCGCCTGGAGACCTATCGTCAGTTGGCTGCCGGACGCATGCAGAGTTCAATGGGCGGGGCGATCCTTACGGCCAACACTATCGTTTCGCAAAATCCACGTGCCGTGAACTACACAACCTCGCTGGTGGAGCGTACTCGGGACCTGCGGAACTGGCTGCGACAGGCTAAGAACGAGCATGACTTGTTGGTGGGCGGCATGGGTGGCGTGCAGCAGCAGGCAGGGCAGTCATCAATTGGAGCTGCCACCATAATTAGCTCTGCCAGCACATCCGCTATCAACACTGCTGCTGCTGGAGGAGGTGGTAGCTGCTCGTCAGATGAAAAAAAGCATATTTAAACAATGTAATTTACATAAATGATACATATATGTAGTTACTATTTGTGTGTGTTCTTTTGTTTGTCTAACAGAATGTATTAAATTAGAAAAAGAAAGAAAATGAAAAATGAAAAATAACAAGTAATCCTTGTATTAGCTAATTACAGAGCACTGATTGCCTTGACTGTCGTGATGAATAGATTTCTGCTCCCGTCGTGATATTTATTTCAAGATATTTTTGTCATATCTCTAAAATGATTTTCCCAAAACTCATTGACTGCATTAAACCTTTTCCATGTGGTTCCTATTTCTGATCTATTATTTAAACATGTCGATTCAAACTAATACGTGGTCTTTATTAAATATTTATAATTATACATAAATAGAAATACATAAATAAAGTGCAAATCTATATTAAACTTATTTTCTCTCCAACTCTATATCTGCACATTTTCCTTTTTATCAATTGCCAGCTGGACTATAAAGTAAGTATAGAAAAGTCAACGATTCAGCAATTTTGCTCCACAATTTGCTTGATAAAATTTCAAAATATGAAAAGTTAGCGGCTTATCGATGTTTCATGGAACTCTAGTGGAAATGCGGTATTTATATGCGCGCCAGAATCTCAACACGACAGTTTATGGTATATTTTCGGTATATTTCTTTACCCAGGTGGTTTTTCTACATCGCTTACTTCGGTCACACTACCCACCTACCACGTGCGGGTATTTGATTTGATTTTGCGTTCTGTTTGATTCGATTTCAATTGTCCGCAAAGATGGGCAAGAAAAGTAAAGTTGGAAAAACCCGCAAGGACAAGTTTTACCAACTAGCCAAGGAGACCGGCTTCCGATCACGTGCTGCCTTCAAATTGATCCAGCTTAATCGCAAATTCGGCTTTCTCCAGCAGTCGCAAGTATGCCTCGATCTGTGCGCCGCTCCCGGTGGCTGGATGCAGGTGGCCAAGCAGAACATGCCCGTGTCCAGCATCGTGATTGGCGTTGATCTCTTCCCCATCAAACCAATAGCTGGCTGCATTGGCTTGGTGGAAGACATAACCACGGAGAAGTGCCGTCAGTCATTGACCAAGGAGCTGCAATCGTGGAAAGCCGATGTTGTGCTCCACGACGGTGCCCCCAACGTGGGTCGCAACTGGCTGTTCGATGCCTACCAACAGATTTGCCTGACCCTCAATGCCCTGAAGCTGAGCACCCAATTCCTGCGCAGCGGCGGATGGTTTATAACCAAAGTCTTCCGCTCCAAGGACTACAATGCCCTGCTGTGGGTGCTTAAGCAGCTGTTCAAGAAGGTGCACGCCACCAAGCCCAGTGCCTCCCGTAAGGAGTCCGCGGAGATATTCGTGGTGTGCCAGGGCTACATAGCCCCGGACCGCATCGATCCCCGTCTGCTGGACTCGAAGTACGTGTTCGAGGAACTCGACCTGGACGCCAAGAAGCCCAACAACTTGCTGCATCCGGAAAAGCAGAAGCGCATCAAGGCCGAGGGCTATACCGCTCAGGATATAGCGCTACGCAACGACCTGGCTGTCAGCGAGTTTATAAAGGCCGAGAATGCCCTGGCGGCCCTCCAAGGTGTGGGCTCCATTCGAATTGATAGCGAAGAGATCGCCAAGCACAAGAAGACCACCAAAGAGATCTTGGAGTGCTGCAAGGATCTGAAAGTCTTGGGCCGCAAGGATATCAAGGGACTTGTGCTCTGGTGGAAGGCCCTCAGGGAGAGCTTTGTGAAGCCAACGGAGCCAGTGGACGATGAGGCGAGCGCCGCGGAGAAGCCAGAGGAAAAGAAACCATTGACTCAAGAGGAAATCGAGGATATGGAGGAGGCCGAATTCCAAAAGGAAATCGAAGCCCTGGCATCCGAGGAGCAAAAGGAGCTCAAGCGCAAGCGCAGGAAGACCCTGAAGATCAAGGCAAAGTTGCACGAGAAAATGAACCTCAATATGGTGATCAAGGGCGACGAGGGTCCCGTCGAGGAGACTGAGCACGAGATCTTTGACCTGAAAACCATCAACTCTGCTGCCGAGCTCGAGGACATGCTGGATGTTCAGCCCGACATAACCGTAGACGAGTCCAACACCGAGCAGGAGAAGCTGCCAAAGTACAAGTACTACGACAAGGAAGACAGCCGCCTGGATGACGATGCCAACTACGAGGACGCTGATGATGCCGAAGAGGAGAGCGCCGATGAAGACGAGGAGCAGGACAACCAGTTGGACAAGCGCGGACTGGGCCTCAGTGACGACGACGACGACGACGACGAAGACATAGTGAGAGGCGGCAAGGGCAAGAAGCGAAAGCGCGACGACAATCCCCTAATCAAATCGTCGGACTTCCGCGACAAAAACACAAAGCGGCAGCAGCGAGTGCAGCTCTGGTACGAGAAGGACAACCTGCAGAACATGAAGTCCGACGATGACGACGAGGAGAACTACGATCTGGACAATTTGGCCAAGGAGTACAAGACCAAGGGCGTCACAGTATTGGGCGAGACCAACCTCAGTTTGGATACGGATGCAAGCAAGGGCAGGAAGGCGAAGCGTCGCGCACGACATCAGGAAACAGAAAAGGACAGCAGCAGCTCGGAATCGTCCGACTCCGAGGAGGAACAAGAGCAGAAGAATGGTGAAGAAGCCAAAGGTGTGTATTAGTCAATGTGGAAATGAATGTGTATGTGATGAAATGAATGAAGACGGTGTGTTGTATTTTCTCCAATATATAATTCCAGGGTTTTATTTCGTTTTTCGTTAGCAAAAAGATAGTGAAAGTAAAAGTCATGGCCTTGATGAGACCAGATCTCCTCTATAAAAAGGCTTAAATTTATCTTACATAGAAAATACTAAAAATACTAGACCAGGCGTAGACACTCATATTTAACTAACAAATCTTACATTTGCAGAGGCTGTCAGCAGCGCGAAGAAGGTGCGCCTGTCGGAGAATGAGCTCGCTTTGGGCTCTGTGCTGATTCGCAGCAAGAAAAATCGCCGCGACCTGGTCGATGCCGCCTGGAACCGTTATGCCTTCAACGATGACCACCTGCCCACTTGGTTCGTGCAGGACGAGGAGGAGCACATGACCAAGCCACATCCAGTGCCCAATGAGCTGACCGCCGAGTACCAGCGCAAGGTGCAGGAGCTGAATGTTCGTCCCATCAAGAAGGTCATGGAGGCCAAGGCGCGCAAGCAGCGTCGCACCACAAAGCGCTTGGCCAAGGCCAAGAAGCAGGCCGAAAGGATTATGGAAAATGCCGATGCCAGCAGCCACGAGAAGGTCAAGCAGCTGAAGAAGGTGTACAAGAAGGCCCAGGAGAAGAAGAAGGAAGTCACATATGTGGTGGCCAAGAAGCAGGGGGCGACTCGTCGGGCCAAACGTCCGGCCGGTGTCAAGGGTCGCTATCGTGTCGTGGATCCTCGCGAAAAGAAGGATAAGCGCTCGTTGGTGGCAAAGAAGCGGCGCGAGAAGGGTGGCAAGGGCGGCGGCAAGGGTGGCAAGGGAAAGCGTAAATAAATAAAAACACAAAATAGCTATTAATAAATGTAAAAATGTACCATTTCAAACATATTAAATATATGTAAGAAACTATAAACAGGTTGCTTTTACTCAACTGGTAATGCTGAAACAGATATTCGAACGGAAAACAAGGGAAAAGGCACAGTAATGGTCGGTATATGTATTCTTGATCAGCGTCACCAGCCTAGTCGATCTAGCCATGTCCGTCTGTCCGTGTGAATGAGCAGTAATCCAAAACACACACAGAAGAAGAAGACAGAGGTTAACATTAATTATAATATTAATGCAGTTACACGGATGCCTGTTGATTATTTTTAAAACAATATAATGAAGGAGGGTATATCTTTTTTCAATATAATGCGAGTTCATTTTCTTCCCCCTTGAAACCCTTTAACAACTCTTTGAAACAAGAAAAATCAATGGCCTTTCTTTTCCCCCCTTTTCTTTTTAAATTCTAAATAAAAGATTCAAGTTTTTCTTCGCGAAAACCAACACAGATATTTTTTATTTTAATTTTTGAAAGGGATTGCTTGAGGGAGGGGCTCCCAGGGTCAAGATAGGAGCCCAACAACCACCTCTTGCATCGTCAGGTGTATGTGTAAAGCCTCCTTACAGGTCCTCGATCTCTTCGCAATCTTTCAAAACTTCGAGCTCTTCGGAATCCTCGATCTCTTCGCAATCTTTCAAAACTTCGAGCTCTTCGGAATCATCTTCGATATCAGTATCATCGGACGTTCCTTCACTCATTTCCTCCATATCGAGCTCCAGTTGCTTCGCACGTTCCAGCAAAGCCACCATCTTGTCCTTCAGATGATTCAATTGGATTCTATCAGCCTCTGTCAAGGCCTGTAAGGGTGAATGTTCATTTAACTCCAGCAATGCCTTGATTTTGGAGTGTATATTGGAGTATATATCCTCTGTCGGTAAATCAGTATCTTCCTTTTTATCCATTTTGGATTCTTGGAATGTGTTAAATTTGTTTTATTTGTAATAAAGGTAGAGCACCGAAGGAAAGTCTGAGACTTGACTGAAAATGTATGTGCTTTTATTGTGACAGAACTCTTATTTTTTCACAGAGCTTACTTTGATTTGCATTTTTTATACCCGGTACCCCTAGGGTATAAAAGAAAATGTACATATGTAACAGGCAGAAGGAGAAGTCTCCGACCCTACAAAGTATTTATATTTTTGAGCAGCGTTACCAGCCGAGTCGATTTAGCCATGTCCGTCTGTCCGTCCGTGTGAAACAACAGATTTCAGAGACTATAAGAGCTAGAGTTACCAAATTTGGTGACAACATTCGTATTTGTTGCACGCAGATCAAGTTTGTTTTAAAATTTGGGCACGCCCTCCTCCGCCCTTAAAAATCGTAATAAACGTTAAATATGCTATACCCGTTATTTTCAGGTTAAAGTTAATAAAGCGGACGTTTTCTAAAAATTTCAGTAAAATCGCAACGGGTTTTTATGCGTCCTTATAAAATGTATTATTAATTATGACATTAAATTGTTTAGGTAATTCGAGAGGCGATTTATTTTAAGAAGTATCGAAGTAGATATGATAATGTATGTACAATTTTAAATTGCCTTTTAGTGTGAAGCGCAAACGTTTAGGTACCGGGTATCTCACAGTCGAGCACAGTCGACTGTAGCTTTCTTACTTGTTTCTTACACTATAATTATTATTTCAAAATATAATACAATAAAACTGCACAGGAAATGGAAAAACTTGAGCCAAATATCATTTCCTTTTACTCGTCGCTTTTATCTTCGTTTGCTGGCTCGTTTTAGGATATTCTTAGTAGGCTTGCACCTTGATTTTTGGCTACTATAAAACGATCATAGTAGCAAAGGCTGCACGTGTCAAAAATTCGTGTCGTGTCGCCACAATCAAAAGTTTCTCACAGTCACAACTTGATTCTCGTACAAACAACGTGTTTGAAAATTTTTGTAAATTTATTATTATTTTCAGTGATTTATTTTCAGTAAAAAAAAATCGGAATTTTATATTTCAGTGATTTATTTTGAGTGATTTATTTTCTGTGAAGAAAACCGGAAACATAAAGGTAAATTTTCTACAGTCTGCATTTAGCCATGTCCGTCTGTCCGTTTATCCGTCTGTCCGTCCGAGGCTATAAGAGAGAGTTACCAAATTAGGTGACAACCACGCCCACTTCCGCCCCCGAACATCGTAAAAAACTTAATATAAGCTATAGTCGTAATATTCGATTGTTTCAATAGGTTTCAGTGCCGCCAAAGTAACCAAAGGACGGAGATTAACTAAACGAAAGAACAGATATGGCTGTCAACGTCCACTCCACAAGTGCCGCGTCGGAGAATCTCTCCCGGAACGAACTGCTGGCATGGGTCAACTATACTCTGAAATCGCAGTTCTCCAAAATCGAGGAGCTATGCACGGGCGCTGCTTACTGTCAAATGATGGACATCTTGTTTCCCAACTCGGTGCCAGTGAAG
>VNJO01001861.1:0-59764 GCA_008042535.1 Drosophila tani | reverse complement strand
AGCTCGAGCTGATTAATAAAACAAAAGTGGTTCCAGGACTTTAAAACAAAAAATACCACAGACAAACAGACAAACAGACAAACAAACAAACAGACAAACAACAGGACAAACGTTTTCATTTCGGAAAGGCCGTTGAAATCTTGTTTATTGAATATCTTTTGAACGGAGTATCGGATCAGGACGATCGAGGTGTCATTCGACGCGTATTTAAAGCTAGATCACAACAACATTAAAAATTTTGGGACTTTTGCTCCACCGGCCCCAATGGCTCCAATTTTCAAAAATTTCAATTTCGCACTTTCACTCTAATTTCTCCCAAACTAATCCGTTTTTGAAAAATCTTAGTATGCAGTTTCAAAGAGGTTTACAATACCTTTCGATTAAGATATAAATGGTTCTGATCGGACTATCGTAGCAGATTTTCAATTCTACGGCTGTATATAGTAGTCTCCTTGCGCACCACAGTCTCGGTGCTCATCGTCACTACGTGGACTGCCGTCCACAGTGATACGAAGAGAAAAAGTGCGAAAGCTCTCTCGGACTGCAGCTCTCGTTCGCAATTGCTTGTACATTGCCGGCAAAGCGGGGAAGAGAGAAAAAAATAGCAGACTTGAAGCGAAGTTTCGTTCGCAATTAAAGTGAGAGCTGAACGGCTCTTTCAATTCCGCTTTTAATCGAGTCCGCAGACAACCAGTACTTTACGGACTTTGGGTATAAACTTAAATGTTTGGGTACTTACTTGAATTTTCTGTATTAAAACTTAAGTTCAGCATTATAAGGGGTCCTTGTCTTCTCATGGGTCAATGTATGTAAGCGCCAGAACTTTACCTCACTTTAATTGTATACTACCTATACTATAGTACCCACCGTGAAAATACAAATTTATCACTTTCTTTTATCATGAAAAAAACTAGCCTCAACGGATTTTGGTTTCCTTAATTTTATCTTCTTTCAGAGCTCAGTGCGCACATTTCTCTGCTTTTCTGGATCATAATGATATTCTCGTTGGTCATTGTGATAACGCTGCCCCGAGAGTCTGGAATCAGGACGCTTATTGGCTCTGTAATCCTCCGCTTTATCTTCCTACTGGGACCAGAGTCAACGCTTTGTTTATTGGGAGTGGTTACGGTACAAGGCATTCTACAGAATGCATTTAAAACTCTATTAATTGAATTATTTTCCCCCAAAAGGTCACCCTGAAGAGCGTTCACATAGTGAGCATAATGGGCAACAAGGGCACTCTAGAGAAGCAACTAATTAAGATCATCACCGACTTTCAGTTACTTTACCATTGCATTTATATAGCATTTTGCTTCTGTGGCCTGATCTTCCATCCGTTCTTCTACTCCTTACTGGTGAGTCGTGTCCTAGAGCACCTTAACCGCACTTGATAACTTAACAACGGTGGCTTGCAGCTCTTCGATGTTGTCTACCGGGAGGAGACGCTGGTTAATGTAATCAGATCCGTGACCCGGAATGGACGCTCTATCGTTTTAACAGCCGTGCTGGCTCTGATCCTGGTCTACCTGTTCTCCATCATTGGCTACATGTTCTTCAAGGACGATTTTCTGGTCAGCGTGGACTTTGAGGAGCAAGAAAACGCCTCACCTGCGGCGGTTCCTCTGACTTTATCAGTGCCAGTATCCTTGGGAGATGCGTGTGCCGCCCCGGATGAGCTGGGAAATTGTCCGGCAGCAGCACTTCCAGCGAAGGAAGTGGCGCCACCGTCAAATGGAGATGTGAAAGAGCGATCCTGCGACTCGCTTGTCATGTGCATAGTCACCACATTGAACCAGGGCCTGCGGAATGGCGGTGGCATTGGCGACATACTAAGGGCACCTTCCAGCAAGGTAATCCTAAATCCTAAACTAAAATTTCGTCACAATTGACTGGATTTTTCTGTTCGTTTCAGGAGGGACTGTTTGTGGCTCGTGTCATCTACGATCTGCTATTTTTCTTTATCGTCATCATTATTGTACTGAACCTGATCTTTGGTGTCATCATTGACACGTTCGCCGATCTGAGGTCCGAGAAGCAGCAGAAGGAGGCCATCCTGAAGACGACCTGCTTCATCTGCTCCCTCAATCGATCGGCGTTCGACAACAAGACGGTCAGCTTCGAGGAGCACATCAAGAGTGAGCACAACATGTGGCACTATCTGTACTTCATTGTCCTGGTCAAGGTCAAGGATCCCACTGAGTTCACTGGTCCCGAGAGCTACGTTTACGCCATGGTTAAGGCCGGAATCCTAGAGTGGTTCCCCCGCCTGCGCGCCATGTCCCTGGCAGCGGTGGACGCGGATGGCGAGCAGATCGAGCTGCGCAGCATGCAGGCCCAGCTACTGGAGACCCAGCTGCTCATCAAGAACCTGTCCACACAGCTGCACGAGCTCAAAGACCACATGACGGAGCAGCGCAAGCAGAAGCAGCGCCTGGGACTGCTCAACACAACGGCACAGAGCCTTCTGCCGTTTCAGTGAGGGAATAGGCATAGAATATATCAATGTAGGCACTAAATTTGGTTATCAATCATTCCCAATGCACCCGCACCCGCACCCACACCCACATGTGTAGATGTGAACCCGAAAGTATTGGCACCATTCCGCCATGCAACCTTCTCGTAAATCATTCTCAATCGGATTCACTGCGGGCCTCAATTACAAACCCAAGTGGATCCTCATAATTATTCTGTATTAGATTCGAATTCTAAAAAAAAAAGAAGAAAAAAACTAGAAATTTGCTCAAATAATATCCTTGGGGATGATAATCTTCTAAAACTGTTACTGAGTACATTATTTATGTGTAGTAAACTCACTCAGAGAAAAATAGGGCTGTTGACGTGTTAACTAGTGGGCGTGTTACGCATTTTATCCCAACCTAGACTAGGTACCTCTCTGTCCACCACCTCGTTCACTCTGTAATACCTGAAAGCTAGAATCTAGACCTACACTTGTAGTTTACTTGAAAGTGTTCGCCGAGCGACCAACCTCAAAACAGTTTTCGAAAACATCCTTTACGCTGTTTTAAGTTAATTATCTTATTTAATTGTTAATATTGTACCGAATATTTTCTCATAAGTTCCAGTACAAGGGTAGAAATCGATTTGCAATCAAAACTAATTATTGTGATTACCAATTTCCCTATATTTTATCTCCGTTTCTATTTCTGAATGGTATACTTAGTGCTCGAAGCGAGTTTTGTTGGTTAAATTCATTCTAAGCTAACATCTAGTGTAGAGTATGTATCATAAGCGAAACTACACTAAGTTTAAGTGAAACTTTGTATCTTTACATGTAAACGGAAGTATATACACACATATATATCTTTTCAATAAAGACTATCAAATTGATACATGTGTGTACTTGTATTTTGGGGAAATTGTGGGGTAGAGCTTTAAACGATTCTACTTTTTGTGAATCAATTCCATTTCAATTCAGTAAAAAATATATTTATAATCGATTTAAAAAAAGGAACAGGGCATATATCAGTTTAATAACATTTAATTTAGAGTTGTAGTAAAATAAATAATATGAAAATATATTTGTGGAGATCAATATGCTTTTATTCATTATTTATAATACATTGGTTTTTACTGGTGAAGAACAGTTTGTCAACATTATTAGCTGTTAATAAATCGGAGAAATTTCCACTAATCCGCAATGTTCTCAGCTCTCCAACGAAGTCAAGCAATCTTATTCAGTCTCCTTTAACCCACGATGTATTTATTTTTGTATTTCCACCAGTAAGAATAGTTTAATAATTCGTTTTAGCAAAGACACTTTATTTTTGTATACTCGTATGTTCGTAGTTCAGAGGAAGTAGAATTAAAAAGGAAGTAGCAAAAGTTATCGATAAGTTCATATGTACATATATACAATTTTTGCTATTTTAAGATGTTCCAACTAAATAATATTTACTGTGTACTCAGTTCAAAATAAGTTGTTCCAAACTTCACCATCTTCAGTTTCTCAACAGTACTCAGTTCAAAACAAAATGTTCCAATGTCACCAACTTTAGTTTTTTAACATTAGCCTTTAAGGCGGTCGGTATACATCACGGGGTCTTTCACATAACATACACTAAAAGAAAAACTTTGGATTTTTGATTTCAGATGAAAATTGACGGAAAAAAGACAACTACCGTCAGGGCACTATTTTTCTTTTAAAAGTTTGACAGATTGTAGTTGAAATATTATATATTAATATTCAATAAACGAAAAGTGTAAAAATATTGCAGGATCTTAAAAAAAAAAGTACGAAAATATGCATTTTTTTAGCCCTCCAGACCAGGATAGCCCCTTAAAGGTCGATGCATTGATTCCTAAAAAAGGAATAGATTTTTTCCCCCATCCAAAAACATCGATTAAATTGATTTTAAAATCGAATGTGTTGCCCCTGTAGAAAAGCGAAACAAATCGTTTGATTATTTTTAGCCAACATTTTTATTATTACATTTTAAACTACAATTTTGTGCAAGCAACTTTAAAAGTCGAGTGAGTTAGAGTTCCAACTATACTTAACTTGAAAAGCTGCGAGCACACATAATCTTTCATTCGTAATTTATTGTTACATCTTGTTTGTTTGTTAATATTAAGAAAACATTTTACATAAAATTGTTCAATGCATTTTCATGAGATTTACCGTTCGTAAGGATTTGCTCCTCCATTGTTTAATTTGTATAACTACATACATATGTTTATGTAAATGTTTTTGTATATTTGTATGTAAAGATTCATTCCATTTGGACTTTCAAACAATAAATAGGCGTACAATAGATCTGTTGGCGGCTTAAACGTGACACTGGAAGCTGCCGGAGCGATATCAAAATTAAATTCTTAATGGGCGAGTGCTGATAAACGTAATACTTCTGAATTCGTGGCAGTTGAAAATGTACACATAGTCAAAGGAATTCCGCACGATAAATACTTGGAGGGCATTGTGCACAGAGGGGATGGAGCTGGTCGAATTGGAATCGGGGGCTAAGGAGCTGCTTTTGGAAATGTCAACAGGTTTCGTTTACGTTTACGTTTACGGTTATATGATCTAAATATTTATGTATATATAAATGTAAAAATGTTTTATCCTCTCGTCCTAGTTATCTTTGTAAAATTACCTTGCGGCTGCCCTAGTTTAATGCTGTTATTTTGCTGTTAATTCACGCTTTCGGAGTTTGGTTTCTTAACTAGAATTAATATTTGCGTTTAGTATTTTTGGAAGAAAAAGTACTGGAGTAGATAAAACATTAGTATTCTTCTGAGTGTCTGAGTGTCTGTGTGTATCCGTATAAATAAATTAGTTATTAATTAACAATATCTGATTAAACTGCTCGTAGTACAATTCGTGGCATTTATATAATACAAAGTTGCTAAACTTAAATGTGGTCTTGTATGGGTTAAAGGTACAACAAAATCTCATGGCTTTTATTGTTTATTTTTTTGTAATTTGGTGGCTCGAACGGAAACTAAAGCAAATGCCAGCGCGGGTGGGTGGTAAACTGTCATGGGGAGCTGCTGCATTTAGTATTCTCTTATTGGCTGAATAAGAACTCGAGTTATGTAGATTGCTGCATAGAATTTGCTTGCGACTAGATTGAAGTTTGTTGCATTTCGATTTGGCAATCGAATCATATATGTATATCATATACGCGTATGTAAATATATATTTAGATGGATAAATTTGTTCATATTACACTCTTTAACTAGCGCGGCTGCTTAGTGTTGCGGGGAGTGTTGCGTAACATAATCAATTATTCACGATTGTTCCCTCTGCTTAGCGCGTTTTTAAAACCATATTCGAGCTTTTGATTCGATAAAAGGGGAGCTAGCATTCTCTTTTTTAAAAGCAAGCAACCACGCATAAATCTACGGGTGTGTGAGTGTAGGTTAATTCATATTTGTGTGTGTGTGCCCAAGCCGCTGGGAGAGCTGGAGAGCCTGTTAGACCGTTGTGCCGTAGGCGTTATTGAAAACGGCACGCGAACTATCCGTATCCAGGGATATATCCTCCGGACTGGCCAGATCCACCCGCACATTAGAGTTGGTTCGGCGTCGTGCCGTTTGCGCTGCCCCCCAATTGCTTAGAGTCCAATGGAAACCGGAAGAGCTGGCTGCCGGCTCGGCGTCCACCTTGACCTGCGTGCACACCTAACATAGGAAATACAGATATTATATAAGTACGAAGAAGTCCATACTCCGAAATTGATCCAGGCTCTTGGGGTAGGATAGGAAAATCGGAAGGCTCAATAGACGTCAAGTCCCTGCGTTTTGAATAAAGCCTAGTTCTGGGAAAAAGTTGCGTTTATTTTGCGTTCTTTCGATTTCTACTAGTTTTTATCAATAACTACTCGCGTTTGTCCATATTGCACTGGACATTCTGCGTTGTTGAGTTAACTCCGATATCGATAGGTATTGGTAATAATAGCCTATTTACACTAACACTAGTTACCAGTTACCTATCGATAGGTACCGTTTGGTCCATTGAAGGCATGATGAAATAACATAAGGTGGTCTCGTCGGCAACAGACATCCACTTATTGTATGCTTGCAATAAGTGCGAGTGAAAGGAACTTAGTAAACTGAGTGTCGTATTGAGTGTGAATGAGGTGGCAATGTGATTGTTGATTAACCCTTAGCATGTCCGTAGGCTTTAAATATGCCACTTATAATAAAAAATTTTATATTTTTTAATAATTTAGAGTTACCAATTAAACGCTGCTTTTGGTTCTTAATACAAATTTTTTTTGTTTAAGTACTTAACTCTAAAATATATTCTTATTTTAAAGTAAAAAGAAGTTTATCCAGCTCTACATTTTGTGCTGCGATTACTAATTTTTCTTTTAAATGGTTTGTTACTTTAAAATTTTCTTTTGTATAATGAGAAAAAATTATTTCTAGCTCTTTGAGCTTATTTTTGAATTGATCAGCCGGTTTAATAAGGCCCCCGTGAGACACCTCATCTAGGTAAATGTCGAAGATAGTTTCAAGCAGTCACTCAGCCTTAGCCTTTTAATGACATAACCGACGACATACTCTATGGCATTCTCCGTCAACTCATCCATTTCAATGTCAGCAGGTATGTTGTTAGCTATGCTTTGTTCCTCATCTTTAGGCTCAACTTATTCAGGCCTATTTTCCTTATTTCCTTATGTTCCCACAATTTTCTTTTTATACTACACTTCGGAATATGAACTAGACTCACTCCCTCATTTTATATTAATGCGTGAACGCTTGAGGGTTAATGAACAACAAGGAACAAATTCGTCCGCACACAAACTTTCTTTTCAACAAGCAAACGTGCACTGAAATAAGTGGATACTTCGTAAAACTCCGGCTCGCGACGGGACCACCTTATGTTATTTCATCATGATTGAAGGAACGAATAACTAGGAATGGGAATGGGTTGATAGGTAGTTGGGAGGAGGGTCGGGTTTTTTTGTCTGGCTCCTACTGGTCAGCTACGTTCGGTTGAGACCATCTAGTTGCACATTCGAACTGCGCAGTTCGTCGTTGAAGGGTCTACCCAGGAATTGGGTTCTTCTCCTAGGAAGTGAGGGCCAGGCACAGAGGAGATGTTGGACGCTCTATATTTCTTCTTCATTCCCGCACCTGCGACACAAGTCTTTCCCTTTTACTCACCTCACGGTTGCCGCAGGGCAGGGTCTCCGTGCCATTGCCCAAGGCAGAGCCCGAAACAGAACCAGAGCCAGAGTCCCGGGTACTGCCAATGCTGCTGCTGCTGGCCAACGAGTCGTTGCTGGACTCCATAACAGCTCCACGGTACCGCGACACAGCCTGGACAGCCTGAATACATAGGCAAGCATTCCAGCATAAGCCACAGGGAGAAATTCAACGTCGCCACCATCGACTTACCATAGCATCGCCGCCTTGACAGTCCTCGATCGACTTGAGGATTTCCCAGACCAGCTCCGAGTCCAAGGGAATGGGCTGCTCTGTGTCCCGATTGTAGATGGCAATGGCAATGTGCACGGGATGCGGTACAGGCAGCGGGATGAGCAGCTTCTCCGTCACGCTCTTCTCACCGCATTGCTGCTTCCACGGACGCCAGGGCTTCTGGCCATCCTGCGGCGACTTGGGCACATGCTGGGCACGATGGGCGCGCACTCGTGGTGTGGTCAGTCCCACGGACATGTCCCTGCATAAGCCAACAATTCGATTAGTACCAGTCAACAGTCAAAGAATGGGAGGATCTAAGTGATTGATTACCGCTTCTCGGGCTTGCGGAAGGTGAGCGTTATGCGGGAGCGCGGATTGAATGCCGTCACTTCGAGAAAGGGTAAATGCACCTGGACGTTGCCTCGCGGCGCATAAACGTTGCCAAGCAGGTCCAGGCCCTTGGAACCAATCACATCGTTCGCATTCTTCACCATCTCCGTGTAACGCATCAGGTCGAGCGAGGCATGTGGTTCTAGCTTAAAATGGGTATCGTGTTCAGTCAATGGCGTTAGAAAATCTAAACTAAATATGTCGGTGTATATAAGGCCAGCCAGTCCCGGCCAGTCATTCACCGTGAGACCCTGTGGGTGAAATGAATCTTATATTTATTAAAAATATATATATATTTTGCAGACTGATTGTAACCTTGTTATCCCAGAATTCTTCTTCGCTAATCGACAGACGGCCGATTACATGAGACGGATAGTACTTCTCTAAAATATGGGCGGCCAGTTGTATAGCAATCTGATGGGGAGTAGGAGAAGGTAATCTTATGACACCGACCGGCAAATGCAGGTTAGCAGTAGAGCTGGGATACTATCGATGGTACTATCGAGGTATCGAATGGTCACCTTTTTGGGCCACTATCGATTGTTTTTCGTCACTATCGATGGTGCTGTGAAAATTTTCACATCACTGAGAAGAGCACGAGGTTAAAGAGATTTTGGTAAGAAAAATGCAAAAATGAACTGATAAAATCTCTAATATTTAAGTTACAGTTATATATTATGGCGTTAAATATATAGAGTTAAAGAGTTGATCTCCCATTAAGTTTCTTATATTTTTATTTTTATTTTGTACATCACACTGAACTGATAAAATAATTTTGATCTCTAATAATTTAAGTTACAGTTTAATTTAATGGCATGAAATATATAAAAGATGAGAAATACATTCAAAATTGCTTTTATTTGTATTTTTTTAAAGTGCCTTACTGAAAATCGATACTATCGATAGTATCGAATGGTCGCTCTCAAAACATCGAAAATATCGAATGGGACGACTATCGATAGTTTCCCAGCTCTAGTTAGCAGATAACTTACCTTCAATTCTTTGGTATTCAACTTGATGCGCGACTTCACCTGGGTGGTCAGCGCCGTCTGCAGTTCCCGGCGTCGCTTCTCTAGCTTTTCGTGCAGAGTGCTCATCAGATCCTGCGCCTCCCGGTCCAGCGATAGGTACGGACCCGTCTTACTGATTTGGGCGGAAAAGGGGCCAAAGCAGGCCTCGACGAACTGCAGGAAATCCTGTTGGGGCTGCAGGACTACCCGTTCCGTGGCATGCTGGTAGGCCTGCAGCTCGTCCAGTTCCATTTTAGCCTCTAGCGCCGCCAAAGCCTGCTCTGGCCGAATGATAAAGTAGTAGTCCAAGGCCAGTCCAGGTCCAGCGATTCGTTTAACCGCTATGCTATCCGAAGCCGGCACACGGCCGCACTTTTTGATAAACAAATGGTAGGTTAGGGAGTCCCAGACTATGCGAAGGGAATACCTAACGACGCCAACTTTAAAATGGATTTAATTAGATCTTTAGAAGGGAATGATACTATAGGAACTATGGGGAACCCACCTACGAATACGACTCCGGCTGCCAGGGGACAAATCACGGTGGCCACAAAGACCGCCGCCAGCGGCTGAAGTAGGCCCTGTATGAGAAGATTCCAGACTATGGCCTCCAGCAGTATGCAGTAACGATTGCTCGAATTGTCGGGCGCATCCAAGTCATATATCAGAATCATGTAGACATGGAGCACGAGAACGAACACGGGAATCCACAGAGGAGCAGTCACTGCCAGCGCAATGCTCAGCAAGCTGGCGGCCAAGCAGATGAACGGGAAAGCGAATAGAATGACAACCGTTCCGAGAAATCCTTTGACGAAATAGTTCCAGGTGCGATTCAGGTTGCGTGTCAGTCCCTTGCCAATGAAGCCTACAAATCGTCATGAGTTATTATTACACTGTATTTACACCAGGCTGCATTTTTGCCTTTTATATATAGCCCTGTTCCACTGCAACATTCTGCTACATTCTCGAGGATGGTCCATTTTTTTACACGTTATGAGTTATTATTACACTGTATTTACACCAGGCTGCGTTTTTGCGTTTTTATAGCCCGGTTTCACTGCAACATTCTGCTACATTCTCGAGGATGGTCCATTTTTTTTACACGGGGTCTCCCATAGGGAAGGATGGTCCATCCTAAATGAGCGGACCGTCCGTTCACTATTCGCCCCGAATGTTTCTATACATACTAAAATAAAAAGCGAATAATATCGATTTTTAGGCGATATTTCGTAACCCTTCCCTAATTTTTTATTGATTCTACATTCTGCTACATTCTCGAGGATGGTCCATTCTTTTACACGGGGTCTCCCATAGGGAAGGATGGCCCATCCAAAATGAACGGACCGTCCGTTCACTATTCGCCCCGAAGGATTCTATACATACTAAAAAAAGAAGCGAATAATATCGATTTTTAGGCGATATTTCGTAACACTTCCCCAATTTCTTGTTGATGAATGAAAACTAGATCCGTTCACTATTCGCCCCGAAGGTTTCTATACATACTACAAAAAAAAGCGAATAATATCGATTTTTAGGCGATATATCGTAACCCTTCCCTAATTTTTTATTGATTCTACATTCTGCTACATTCTCGAGGATGGTCCGTTCTTTTAAACGGGGTCTCCCATAGGGAAGGATGGCCCATCCAAAATGAACGGACCGTCCGTTCACTATTCGCCCCGAAAGTTTCTATACATACTAAAAAAAAAGCGAATAATATCGATTTGTATGCGATATTTCGTAATCCTTCCCTAAATTCTTATTGATTCTACATTCTGCTACATTCTCGAGGATGGTCCATTCTTTTACACGGGGTCTCCCATAGGGAGTCCATCCAAAATGAACTATTCCGTTCACTATTCGCCCCGAAAGTATCTATACATGCTACATACTACGTAACCCGTCCCTAATTTCTTATTGATGAATAAAAACTAGATCCATCGCAGCATTTCGTGATCGCCACTGCATAATGCGATACTCCTTAGCTGGTGCAGGAAAATATTTCTGCTTTGCGGTAGCGGACATTCAAGATTGTAAGGTTATAAGCGTGGATATGTATAGTCCATGAACTTTAAAGAGGTCACGGTGTCGACGTCGTCTAAGCGTCGCAAAAGAAAGCCTGAAATTACCGCTTTCGGAAGCGCTATCAGCTGGTCGCCCCATTTACATGTCGCCCAAGAATGTAGATGGAGCAGTAAACCCACCTACATTCAATTTTCGAAAATATGTTGCAGGGGAACAGGGCAATATAATATATATATATAACCATGTTAGTATCGGAGTTAACTCATAACCCATGAACGAATTTAATTCGCAGCTTAATTTGTATTTGCGTTTGCCTTTAAAGTTTAAACTCACCTGTGTCCGGTTCCGTTTCGAAGTGAGTGCGTGACTTTGATATGTGCCGCCATAGCTCGATGAGTCGCGATGCCATCGTCTGGGTGATGCTCGTCTTCCGCGGGAAGAGGGTGCCATTGATTTGCGACAGCTCCAGATCGGGCATGAACGGTTTCACACAGCAAAGGGCCCGCAGACCCAGCGGACTGCACCAGGGCACGAGGATGCCCAGCAGGAACATCATGTTCCAGGACCAGCACCAGATGCGCTGGATCATGTTCAGCAGGCGCCAGAACGGCCACCGGGTGCTGGTGGTGCGAATGATCTCCTTCTCGACCAGGAACACCGGCTGGCTGGGGTCTGAGCGCGGGGTGACAATGCTGGTGGCATGCTGGCTGATCACAGTGGGTATCACGTCCGACTGGCCCTGGAAGTTGCGCCGTATGATCCACGATTGCGGCGACCAGATGCGGCACGCCCACTGAAAGCTGCGCGTCGGTGTCTTGGCGTTCTTGAGCTCCTTCAGCAGCACTGGCTCGCGCTCCTTCATGAAGGCCAGGTCGCGCGACAGAAAGTAGGCAGTCTGATGCAAATTGTGCTGGGTGCACATCTTCAGGGCCTCCTCGTGGGCGGACCAAGCGCTCTTGTGCAGTCTGTTCTCCTCGGCGTGGCGCAGCTTCGAACGCAGCCAGGGAGCCACGCGCGACAGCACGGAGTGATCGTTGGCCAGACACTTCTGGTGGTCCTCCCGGGTGCGCTTGATATCCTGCTGCACCTTGTCCACCGCCTTGTACATAATCACCACCGACTGGGCCTGCTGCACCAGGAGTTCGGGCACTCCGGTGCCCAGCTCCTCCAGCTTGGCATTGGTAACAATGGAGCTGTAGACTCGCTGTAGGTACTCCTTCATCACCGCCTCGTTCACCTCCTCCTCGATCTCCTTGTCGTTCAGCTTCTTGGCCCGCAGCTCGGCGATCAACCGCTCCCGGAAGTGCAGGAACCAGCCGCGTGTCTCTCTCTCCAAAATGCCAATCAGAATGGGCAGGGCCTTGCGCATGATGTCGCGGCAGAAGAGCCGCAAGTCGATCTCCTGCCCCTTGGGTGTGAGGAACAGATACGGCACGGGCTGGCTGACCTCGCAGCTGTTGAAGTCAAACTTTTCCATGGTAGCGCGACGCAGCATCTTCCGGACATAGGAGCACAGTCCATCCAGGCAGTCCTCGAACTCGGGCTGAAACACATAATTACTTTTTCAATAAGGTTTCCCTGGATCTTCTCAAGGCAACAAAATACACGATTGAACCTATAGAGTATAAAAACTTTACTATTGAGTATACATTTGATATTATGAAGTATTAAATATATACTAAAATTGTTATACTGCTTGAGCATATATTTAAGGGGTTACATACAGTCACGATTTGCAAAAAATCGATTTTTTTGCATTTTCTTAAAGAACATATATATGCCTGTTGTAAAAAAAAATGTTTTTAAGATTTGAGAAATATTTTAGAAGCTACAGACAAAATTAGAAAGTCGCGCCGTGGGGTGTATTGCAGTTTGTGAAACTTTAAACTCCTTTTTCTCAAAACTATGTCTTTCAAGTCGGTGAACACGGTTTTTCAAAAACCGCTGAACCGATTTTTCTCTAATTTTAACACAAGCTCAACAACTACTTTTTATTGCCCTTGATCGAAGCTTTAAAAAAAAAAATGTTAATTATAATTTTAATTAATAATTCAAGAAGATTTTTTTTTCCACAAAAATTAAATTATTTGTTTTAGAAGCTGCCATTTTGTCAAAAAGTGATATTTATACCCGGTACCCTTAGGGTACAAGGGTATTATGGGTTAGTGCCAACCGAGAATGTATGTAACAGGCAGAAGGAGGCATCTCCGACCCCATAAGGTATATATATTCTTGATCAGCATCACCAGCCGAGTCGATTTGGCCATGTCCGTCTGTCCGTCCGTGTAAATAAACAGATCTCAGAGACTATAAGAGCTAGAAGTACCAAATTTGGTGACAACATTGGAATCTGTTGCACGCAGATCAAGTTTGTTTTAAAATTTGGTCGCGCCCACTTCCGCCCTCAAAAATCATAAAAATCGTAAAATAAGCTAAACTCGTTATTTTCGGGTTAAAGTTAATAGATACAAAAAATTAATAAATATAAGCGGACGTTTTCTGAAAATTTCAGTAAAATCGGATGATAAACATGGGAGATATTAGAAATAAGGTTAGAATTTTAACGCCCTAAGGCACTGCTGTTGCAAGCTGTAGCCGACAGGTGGCGCGTTCGAGCTTTGGCCGTGCGATATAATGGCGCCAATTTATGTATGTACAATGTAATGTGTGTAAAATTTTTAATTGCCTTTTAGTGTGAAGCGCAAACGTTTAGGTACCGGGTATCTCACAGTCGAGCACAGTCGACTGTAGCTTTCTTACTTGTTTTTAATTCCTTTATAGCAAAACATTAACTCCAAAAAATAAATATTTCTCTTTAAAAAAAATCACAAAAAACTGAATTTTTTCGACCGCCTGACTGTATATAACCCCTTAAGAAAACCCGTAGAAAGGTTAAGCTCTTGTTTTTATTTTTTGTTCGGTATATGTATGTACATATGTACTTACCCTACAGACCAACTCGGCTATGAGGAAACGGCATCGCTCCTCCTTAATCTTGTAGTCCAGGTTGTGGGCCAATAGAGCCGGCACCCCGATAAACATGTCCGCCAGCTTGGTGAACGCCCCCAGTAGGCCATGAACCGCATGCACTACGGAGAAGAAGTGGGAAAAGATCCGCGCTCGGGCGGTGACCACGACGAAGCGAGCAGCCAGCGCCAGATCGCTCAGAAAGGAGTCCTGGGTGCGCAGCTTTCCCTTCTGAAGCAGCTGGGACAGACGCCACTTGTGCACCTGGCCCGGAAAATGCAGACTGGGCACATCGAACTCGCTGTGAGCAGAGACAGGCAAGGCATTAGCTTTCATGGATCGTAGTGGCGGTAGAGAGATCAAAGCAACATAAAACACGTACAGAAATGAACTAGGATTCAATGACAAATTGTTGGCATGCACAAGCGTGTACCAGATTCTGAATTAGGATTTTTGCCCGATTCTAAGTGAGTATTGCAGGTGAGGGTGATTTTTGGGTTAATGTGGATCCTAACGCGCTTACTGAAGTACACATAGGGATGCATGACACAGGTCTACTACTCCAAAGAATATGCTCAGAAAACCATAAATAGTTTGTAATTTATGTAAGCTAGATGTAGGCACAGAGACATCTTCCGGGACTCCTCCTCCCACCGATCTCCTATTACTGGTCGCCAGGGAGTCAAACCGAATCGTATTTCGGTTCCGGTTCCAGTTCTGGTACGTACCGAAACTAACATTTCGGTAAAAGGTTCTGAAAAGGTTCTCATTTTTATCGGTTCCGGTTCCGGTTCTGGTTCTGAATTTCAATCGGTTCTGTTTCGGTTCCGGTTCCGGTACTGGTTCCGGTTTGATTCCCTGCTTGTCGCCCCAGGGTTTCCAGTTTCCAGTTGCTGCTGAAGTTCTCCTCTGAACTTTTCGATTCAATTTAACGGGCATGCAAATTTGTTGGGAGCGGCTTTAGACAATATATGGCTTACATAACATATAAACAATTAACATCGAGTAGAAATGAAGATAATGTATATACAAACGAAAGAACACCGACTAAACAGTGGCTAAACAGTATAGTTTGCCCGGCCTTTTGAATGTGTTTATTTACCCATTTTTACGTATTGTTTCCAATTGTTCCAAAGTTAATTTCTTCGGCTTTCCATATTTATCCTTTTGCAAGCTTTACAGAAATATGTCACACACGAAATTGTTGTTGTTCATTGTTCATTTTTCATTGGCAAGTGACACACAGAAATAAAAAGCACGAGAGTGTGGCATGCGTTTAGTTTGGTTAAAGAACAAAAACAAACAGACAAACGATGGCTGGTAATATCGTCTTCATTTTAATACAGATTTGGAGCATGCCTTAATTTGATTGCTGCGTCTGCTGGGTGCAATGTGTCGCGGAATGATAGGTAAGGGAACGTAAGGGAACGCAAGGGAACGCAAGGGAACGAAATAAGTCACTTTTTCAGGTGTGAGGGGATGTGGCACAAGCGCAGTTAATCAGCAAGCCGTTAACTGCTAGCTGCACAATATTTCTTTAGTCTTTTTTTTTGTTATTTAGCTGGCAACTGCAAGTCGCTCCATCCATCATCCATCAATATCTATCCATCAGCGCTATGAGCAGCTCTCGCAGCAGTCTCGTGACCGCAAACTCACCCAGTTTCCCGCAGCGTCTTCAGCTGGGCGCTCGTCAGCCGGCGAGGCTCTCCGCTCCCGTCCGAGGCCACTGCGTCCAGCTCGTCGAAGGGAGGCGCTATAAATAGGTCGCGCAGATTGATGGGACGCGTTTTGCGGCTGCTCACGCTGTTCGTCGCGTTGCTGGCCGTCAGATTCAGCCCACTACTGGCCAGCGCCTGCGGCAGAACTGCAAACATCAATGAGATGGGGCTCAGTTTTCCACTGTCAAGTGGAACAGGGATCTGGCACTGACACTCACCGATGGGAAAGCTCTTCCAGTGGTACAGGAACTGTTCGGCCACGCTCTTGATCTGCTCCACCAGCTGTTCCACCTCGGGCGGAGCGCCCACCAAGTTGATGTTGAACTCGATGGGCTCTCGCTCGGGGCCAGCCAGCGTCTGGGGGCGCAGCATCTGGGTGCCAGAGATGGCACTGACAGAGAGAGTGGCCGGCCCAGCAGCTGGAGCTGGAGCTGGAGCTGAAGCTGGTGCCGGCAGTCCAGCGGCAGCCTGCAGGGATATGGGCATGATGATAGGGAGCCGCTGCTGCTGTTCACTCTAGTATTGCGTCCATTTTCTGAATTAAACAAATGAATGCTGGAAATGCATATACAGATACGATTACAGATTGCCAATTGGAAAATATCAGAGATTCATTTCTTTACCACAGAAAATTGTGCTATTGCACTTTCAACTTTATAAATGTCTGGGAATGTGAAGTATTGCTCAATATTAAACAAAACATCGATAGTGCCCTCACTCGATATTCTCGATAGTGATAGTCCAAACCATCGATAATATCGATACTATCGACAAAATAAAATGGGTTAAAAAATATTTTTTTGCTTAAACAAACCAGATTAGACGGCATATTTTATATAATAAAACAAATTCAAAAAATCTAATCACATTACTTTATATAAAGATAGTTTTTGATATTCATGATTCATAATTAATAATTAATTGATAATGTTTTGGTTTTATTTTTAAGAATATACAAATTTATGAATATATTTATTATTATATTATATTTATTGGCAAAAAACTTGCAAATTTTATACGAATTCACTGATTTGGTAACGCGATATCGATGGTGGAAAAAACAATCGATGGTGACCAGGAGCACAGTACCATCGATAATATCGATAGTATCGTCGATAGTTTTACAGCTCTATTAACAACTTATGGGATTTACCTACCAATAATACCTACAAACCCTACGAGGTCTATGTATCTTTCAGGGGTCGATTTTTAAGATTAAATACATTGAAAACTCACGTTGAAGGGTATCACTGGCACCGGTCTAAACACTACCCCACTCGCTTGGTATTTTGATGGCTGACCAAACTATCTGAAATCGCACAAGCGCGCGCAATATTAAAATTAATGATCTAATTGAAAATACACTCGCGCATGTGTAGTGGTGGGAGAACCGTTCGAATTCCAGTCAGATACAGAGAGTGCCACAGCGAGAGCGAGGACAGAGCGAGACGGGGAATATGGATGTAAACAAATATCCATTGCATTGAATTTTCAGCTATACTTTTCCGAACGAAGTCGCCCCAAACCTAAATAAGCAAATTTTGCGTAAAAGCAATTAGTTGGAACGCCGCCTGAGGGTCGAAACCAGTTTCGCACACTGGCAGCTAGAGTGCGCGTCGCCCAACTCGAGTTTCACCTGCCGCAGAAGAGGACACCTGCACATTTTCGCCACCTACCACAACTGGAAGCCAATTTCGCGCTTCGCTTGCCCTGATGGGACGCACCTAACAGGCTCCCCGAAATGCTCCGTTCCACGCCCAGCGATGGAGCACTGAGCACGCAGTGCCCCCCGTCCTCTTCCCTAAAAGCACTTCTTATTGTTTAATTGCCGCACACACACACACACTGACACTGTACATATACTGCGCACAAGGCGTTCTGTGTTGTCGTTGTCGGTTTTGAGTTACAACTGCCTTTTACCTTGCTGCCCTTATCAAGTTGCTGCGTCTGGGCACAGTGCGAGCATTGTGCAGTGGCGAATACCCAGGTCACAAAGCTGCGTTTTCCGTTTTTTACTTTATTGAGCGAGCAGACAAACAAATACACATACGCTCTTTTTAATGCCCCTGGGCACACTTCTGCTGGAGATGCAGCGTGACCGCTCCGGACAAATCGATAAATACCATTTATCCCTCAAAAATATACTACATCATATTTCCCAATATACCAGTAAAATACCATACAAACGCGGTTAAAACGCGGGAATATTTGAATATATAAAAGATATTGATAAAAAAAAAAGAATGACCTATTATATATAGAAGTACGTAAGATTAGTTCAATTTTGTTAAGTTTTATTTTATATTTCCAAATCAATATTTGAATTCAATTTCTTAAATTATTTTCAAAATTATCACTGGATACGAATAAAATGGCAGCTGCGGATGCCAGGACCTTGGCAGGATCGGTACAAGTAGCTGAACTTGGAGCCGGAGTGGAATCCTTATGTGGATTCTCCCGCCGAAAAATGGCAACAGTTGCCCACGACAAAAAAGCGTGGACGTAGTATCGGTGGATCTGGCCGATCGGGAGCAACAATATTGTCCCAGCCGTTCTGGGACTGGAACAGTCCTCCACTGACCGACAGTCTGGCCGGGATTTGCTATTTCGGGTCCATTGGCGAAAACTCCAGGTAAAATGGCGGCACCCGAGGTTCTTGGCAACTTTCATAAATTTCCAGTAAATCTAAAATAAAAGTAGCCGTGGCTAGTGCCTATATAGGATCACTGCCACGTTGTAAATCACAAAATAAAAAAAACAAGAAGGGCAAGCTTTTTTAGGTTCGTCCAACGCATTCCCACGCAAGAGCAAGCTGGAGAACACGTCAGGGCACAGGTTCCGCACAGCATGTTGGATGTGGGACAGCCGTACGCGATCATCCCGAGTGCGGCGCGCATATTTGCCCGCCTCATTCAACAGCTTTTTAATTTCTTCAGTGACTTTGAGCGACAGCCACTTGACCTCATTGTCGCCGAGTTCCTGGCCCGTGCTGTGCAATGATATCGAGGTCAGAGAACTCCTCCCGAACGATTTATTCTTGCGAAAAGTTTCGTATTTTTCTCCTTTGTCAGAGGCCATCTTTTTTCAAACTGTCAGATTTTTGAGATAGAGATGGGACTATGCGGCCCGATTAAAACGTTCGATTAAAGGTGACCGGCAATTACATTTTCAAAACGATTAAAATTATCGAAAGTCGCAGAGAAACTTGTTATCGATTTTTAATTTATTTTTTAAGTTTATTTTAATTTTTAAATCAAGGGTTAATTCTTTATTTAGTTAGTCCAACCGACTTTAATTTGTTTGAGCTTGTCTGGCTGCTTGATCCCAAATAAAACAAATAGGAAAGCTGCAGTCGAGTGTGACCGATTGAGAGATACCCAGTACTAACAACATTGTTCGTGAAATTGGAAGGCACAGGGACATGGCTCATTCACTTTGTCTTTTTACGCTAAAATAAATGAAAAATTTTAACAAATAAAGACAAATGTAGCTAGGAACTTCTTGAGAGTCACCCAAAACAAGACAAGTACTTGCTATAAACATGCTGAGCAAAACACACTGGTGCTGCAAATACAAAAGCAGCATACACAGAAACTTTATACTAAACTTTGGTACGTTCTAATATCCTTTGTACGCTACAGGTATCGGGTATAAGAAAGGTAAAAAACAGAATACTTGCATGCCTTTCCTTAGGACTCTTTAATTTAATAGAACTCAACGCGAACGTACTATTTATTTTTGATTGGATAACTAATTCTAGCGATAGTAAGCCCAAATTCGGTAGAGAATAAAGCCGAGCAGCAGCAAAACAATAAACGCACGTCCCACTTGATGCAGTCAGGATCGCAGATCAGTGAGGGGCACGTACATCACGCCCATCAGACGAGTCATCTCCACCTTGCCGCTGGCGTCCTTGTCGTACTGTAAATACATATTTACACAAGTTGTTTGGAGGATAAGTAGTTGTGATGTGCCCACCTGTTGCATGTACTGGGAACCGCCGTCGGGACCCACAGGCACGATGAGGCGTCCGCCGTTGGCCAGTTGGTTTATAAGTTCGGTGGGAGTGTCCGGAGCAGCTGCTCCCACATGAATGGCGTTGTAGGGAGCACTAGCCGGGTATCCCTTGCGCCCGTCGCCCTCAATGATTTGCAATTGGCCCGAGCTCAGCATGCCCTGGTCGTCCGCATTGAGGTTGGCCTTGCTCATCCGCACTAGATCCGCCTGGTGCTCGATGCCAACGATTCGGGTCTCGGCACTGTCACCCTTCGCCTTGATGTAGCGATAAAAGCAAGCGGTCAGGTAACCCGATCCAGAGCCCACGTCCAGCACATGAGCGCCTGGCTTCAGGTGGTCGCGCAGATACTCCAATGCGAAAGCGTGCTGGGTATGGAAATAAAGATATAAACTATTAAGCACAAGAATTCAAGCAATCTAAAGTATCAATGTCCTTTATAACACAATGTATTCGATCTTCCTTACAGTAGACTATGAAACCTTTGGAGCACTGAACTTAAACTTTGCTCCAAAATAGGCAGACATATCTAACTTTTGAAAAACTTTAATGATATCTCAATTAAGCTTCTTTGTAGACCCGTTTATCCCTTATTGAATGGATCTCGGGTCCCCTGGTGCATTATTCTGGTGTTCCCTGGTGTTTGAAGTTAGCCCTGCTTTCAGGTTACCATATGGGGTGCGCTGATGGTGACACCTCCTCCAATGGGCTGCGGGGCATCCATGTAGGGATTGCGGGGAGAGTAGTGCCTGCGGTCGGTCTCCGCCATTGCCTTGGCCACAGCGTCGCTCGCTATAACGCCGTGATCTTGGGGTATTCCGTTCTATTATTATCATCTCCTTTGCAGCGTCGCAGATTGTGCAGCTCACCCCTCAACTGACGAATTAGATCCTCGTTATTTGCTCCCATGGATCGCCACGCCATGCTGAAGCTGCGGACAAACAGGCCCAGCTGGAGAATTCCCAGAACGAATTGTTTTTTTCCAAACGTCTTGAGATTGTTTTTGTTCGAACGATGCACCGTAGTGATGGGGAAGCACCGATAAATAGCTCCATGCATCGCTGAGTCCTGTCAATCGATTAACAAGCGACTTCAGCTTGTTTTGAGGTGAGAACCAATTTTTTGACAATTTTCAAAATTCTATAAAATATTGGCCTTAACTTGTGGTGTCATGACTTTGTCCAATAGATTTAAGTAAAGTTTACAATTTAATTGCTGCCAGCTGATTGGTGGGACTAAGCATCCAAATATTTAGTAGAGGTTGGCAGCCCTGCCGACTGAGTCCCTACGAACGGGAGTGCTAGCTTCATCGAGTTTCTTGGTAAACAACATGTCCAATGTCGGGAAGATACGCCTGAAGACCTTCGCGGAGCTGGCCACAACACCTACAAACGTGGAGGATGTGCCTTTGCCAACAATCAGCGAAGACAAAACGCCGGAGAAGCAAAGCGCGGGAAAAACTCGACGTGCGGCAACCACGACAAGGAAATGCAAGGCGAATGGGGAATCCGGTGCCGGTGGTGTAATCCTCCCCAGCACCACCATTAAGCGCTCGTCCAAAAAGACGCCCCTGCCTGGCCAGATGTTCATTGACTCTTTCTTTAAAAGCTCTTCCAAGAATTACAAAGTGGAAATGGCGCCGTTGTCGACTGCCAAGGCGAAGGATCCACCTGTTACCAAGCGAAAGGGAGTTGCCAAAGGACGCAAGCGACTTTTCGACGAGTCCACCACCACATCGGGCGGGTCCGCGGATACGTGTGATAGGAAGCCGCCGGAGAAGCGTGTGCAGCCAGGACGCAAGGCGAAGGGCAAGGAGAACGCGATTCTTGCCGACACGGATGTCATTGATCTCTGCTCCGACGACGATGAGAGCGAGAAAACCATCAAAAAGAGCCCAGGCAGGGCTACGATGCCAGCAGAAACTACTCCCGATCGCACAAAGCCCGCAATCGCACCAAAACCCTCTCCCAACGCACCACCAATGGTTTCGATTCCAACGACCAACTGCAGCAGCCCCACAGAGGTTACTCCCGTTCGACCGAGTCCATTGGTCTCCACCGAAATCTCACCAAACCCATCAACTCTCACGCTGCCCAGGGGTAGTCCCATGCCTAGTTCTGGAACTGGTTCCGATTCCACTGGAACTGGACGCAGACAAAGGAAGCCCAAGCCCTGCCCGCCCTACAAAATTGTGGAGGGCACTACCTTTTGCGTCGATGGCTTTCAGTTTGGGGACTTGGCTGGCGTCACTCACTACTTCCTTAGCCACTACCATGCCGATCACTACATCGGCCTGACCAGAAAGTTTTCGCACCCGCTCTACATGAGTCCCATTACCGCGCGCCTAGTGCGAACGTTTATCAAAATCGATGAGATCTACATCAGGGAGATTGCTGTGGACCAAACACTGATGGTGGACAATGTGGAGGTGACCGCCATAGAAGCTAACCAGTAAGTTCTCATTCCTTTGCATGTTCCATCATGCCTATTACTTACTTCTAGTTGCCCCGGAGCCCTCATGTTCTTCTTCAAACTGAGCTCCGGCGAGTGTATTCTGCACACTGGAGACTTTCGTGCAAATGCCGACATGGAATCCCTGCCGATATTCTGGAACCACATCGACATTGATCTGCTCTACCTGGACACGACGTATATGAACAAAAACTATGACTTTTGCCACCAGACAGACAGCGTTGACCGCTGCGTAGAGTTGGTGCGCGCCTTCATCGAAAGGAATCCCGCCAAGCGAATCCTCATTGTCTGCGGGGCCTATGTGATTGGCAAGGAGAAGATCTGGCTGGCCCTGGCCGAGGAGTTTTGCCTGAACGTTTGGACGGAGCCACATCGCAGCGGGGCAGTCAGCTGCCTGGAGTGGCCAGACCTGGAACTGATCCTAACCGATGATCCCCGTGCAGCCAATCTGCATGTCATAGGCATGGGGAAAGTCAGCTATCCGGTAGGATGCGCCTTCCTTAACAGGAAATTCATTTACATTGACATTATTTGGATATTTCCAGAGCCTGGTCGAGTACTTTAAGCCATTCGAGGACCAATACGACATGCTGCTGGGCATACGGCCTAGCGGTTGGGAGAAGAACAGCAGGCCGTCGTATGGTAAGCGAATCAGTTCCATTGGCATTGAGTACTCGGAGCATTCCAGCTACAAGGAACTCGAGCGCTTCGTTCGCTTCCTCAAGCCCAAGCGAGTGATTAGCACAGTGCCCGTGGGTCGCGATCTCTTTGTCACCGGCCAAGTGCCCACCAAGTGGTATCAATACGAAGGTACGGCCTCCATGCTGAGCACTGGCTATCAGCCCTCCATATCCACATTCCTAACGAAGCCAAGGCGACGAGCTAATGTGAAATCCGAGACTGAAATGATCTTGAGCCCGGTAGAGGAGGAGGTGGAGAATGTGGCAGATTGTGTAACCATTTTATCCAGCGGTTCGGCAACGACCGAAATACTCGTTAGAAATGAGGCAGGCCTTGACTCTCAAGGAGTCGATGCCAACGATGAAACCTTGCAGGCAGACACATCGTTGCTGCTTAGCCATGAAATAGACATTAAGACCGAAGGCCTGGAACTAGACCCTATGGAGTCCAGTGGGGCTATTGGCTGTGCTCCTTCACCAAACACGCCTGGCCTCGAGGATGGTGCTAGGAACAGCGAGGATCCAGGCCCCGCTGGGGCTGCCTTGGCTAGCAGGCTGACCTCCGATGCCTCGGACGATTGGCTCTCCTATCTGTAACCTGTAGCAGATCCTTCCTTGTTGTCTACCAGTTACGAGAAGGGTTTTGGAGGCTTGGAAGTCTACCAGTTACGAGAAGGGTTTTGGAGGCTCGAAACTCTACCAGTTGCGAGAGGGTTTTGGAGGCTCTAAAGTCTACCAGCTTGAGAGTGGTACATAACATTTAAGATAATTGTTAACTACATAATAAGCTCAGGAAGCCTGCATTTGTGTTCCAAAGTGAAAATGTTTCTGTTTGAATGTTAATTATAAGAAAAGCCTTTTGATAAACTTACACTTGAATATATGCTATATTATATATTTTTATAACTTCATATTATATGCATTTCCACATTATTGGGTGGTGCAGGATGCTCCGTACATTCTAAAATAAATTAAATAATAGTTTTATATAGGGGAACAAACTAAATGTACAATATTAATGCGAATAACAATGGACATCCTCCACTTGAGCGATGTTAAATTAATTCAATGATGCCCCAATGGGTAACGAATGTATATATACTTGTATGCATTTTGATTACTTCATTGATATGCTTGATGTATAATATTTAAATGACAAACAAAGGTTGGAATGGCCTTCACACAGACACAGGACTCTTTGTGGTGCTTTGCTCCTATTTTCTGCACACACAAATGACTATACAAACACTTGACGAAACAAAATATATTCTCTACATATACAATAAACAGGGTAAGGATAAAGCAAGACCATAAAAAGGTGCATAAAACAAGTTAATAGTTGCTTGGGATGTCTGCTTATGCTAATTTTGGCCCGAAAGAAAACTAACAGATTCAACAAAATATATATCATGGCTCCTCCTGATCTGATGAACTCTGAAGCCAAACTAGACAATAACGAAGCGCTTAGACACGATGGATGATGAGGCGGCCGGACCGGAATGCCCGATTTGGTTGGTTTTGGTGGGGTTAGCAGGGAGCTCAGCTCTCCTCCGTGGCCATTCAGCTGCGGGTGAGAATAAGGTTTAACGAGTTATATTGATGATGGATTGTATCGCTTACCACCAGGAGAAGAAGGGACTTTTGTTCTGGAAGCGCTGCGTGAATGAAAAGAAGCGACTTCCGCTTGATCTGTAAAAGAGAGGAATTTATGGTAATTTTAGGTATCGGCACACGAGAAATTAAAGTTCCCTTAAATTTAGAGAGGGTCGGTTTCTGTCCTCACTGTCAAACTGCGTGACAGCTTTCTTTCCGGAAAAGACAATCACCAGATAAAAGCAATTCGCTTTTCTGCCCTCCTAAAATTTATGTGAACGTGAAAGAATAACTTACGTTTATTTACCGATTATTGCTGAAACTAAACTATCACGCGAGTGAAAATGATTTCAAATTGGAAAGTCGTCCGTGGAAGACGTTAAGGGCCATTTACGATCATCTTAAGAAGAAAAGCGGGACAGAGTTTGCTGCCGTGAAGCGGAAAAAGGTTTCGTGAAGGAGTGGCATCCTCTACTTTTGATTCTACCATCTCCGGAAGGATAACTCAAACGCAAGCATTCAAAACAGCTGTCCGTCTCTTCCGGGCCGGAATATATTTTACAGGGAATCTGGGTCTCGGCTAAAGTTAGCTCCTACATTTACACAGGGGTCGGCACCCAGACACTCACAGTTTTTCAGTGCGTATGTATGCGAAGCTAACAGACCCGAACGACTTGCTTCTTTGCTGCTGCGAAAACCGAGCAATTGTGCATACATTTTTGACAACGTACAACATTTTGCTGCGAGAGCCTAATGATACTAACAGACCCGAAGGAATTGCTTCTCAACAAAGCAACGGACAGACTGACGGACAGAGAAACAGACAGACAACAAAAATTAAAAACAAAAAGATAAATGTTAAAAAAGTCAAATTTAAGCAGTCAAAATTAAGTCGCATAGAGGTCTTGCTCGTTTAGGCTCAGCAAGCAAAGTGAATTGTATATTTCCCGAGCAATATACGAAGTTGTTTTTATATAGCTCCGAAGTTTGCTACGACAGCCTTACAGAATCCCGAACAAACACGAAGCTCTAACAGTGTACGTGTGCCGACAGCACTGCCTGCTAATTTTTCCTATGCACAGTGAACACGACGCTACCGACCCCTGATCATGATGACGTAGACGTAGACTTCCACAATTTTCATTTTATACTACACTTCGGAACATGAACTAGACTCACTCTCGTTACAACTTTGCAGCAAAATTTGCAATATTTCATATTAATGCGTGCACGCTTAAGGGTTAATGAACAACAAGGAACAAATTCGTCCGCACACAACCTTTCTTTTCAACAAGCAAACGTGCACTGAAATAAGTGGATACTTCGTAAAACTTCGGCTCGCGACGAGACCACCTTATGTTATTGCATCATGCCCCTGATTTACACGATAGAGAATCAATTTTTCTCCGCCGGAACTTTATCTGGCCTCAAAACTCGGACGGAGAGGGTAGAAACCGGCCCTAAGGAAACTATTTCGTTTCCCTTTTTACCCAAATACTTAGCGCTCGAATGTGAAACTTACCGCTCTACAATCACTGCTGGCATCTGGACCAGCTGCACTGGTGACTTGCCGTCCCTGAGGGCCTGCGTGAGGTTAAGGATCTGGCCGCGCATCACAGACATCTGCCGCTCGAACAGGCGCTTGTCGAAGCCACGGTCCTGCTGGAATAGGTAGAGCAGCTCCGTGCAGATCTCCTCCACAAAGTTCATGTCGGACAGCTGGGGCAGCACGTGATCCTTGATCTCTTCGCTGAATGGGATCTTGGCCTGCGGCAGCCAGGCCCAATGGTAGGGATAGGCTCTCCACGAATCCGGATGTTTGAAGGGAAAGGCCAGACCGTTGTCAATGGCAGCGATCCGTAAGAAGGCCGGATTCACCACATTCCAGGCGGGATCCGACTTCGGGGATGTTGAGGAGGTCGGCTCGTCCTCGCTGCTGCCCACACTGCTGCTGTCCTGGGCATTGTGTGTAGACTTCCTCGCACTCGGGCCAGCCTTAGGAGTCGGACTGTTCGGTCGTTCATTCACATCCACGATGGGTGGCGAAGCAGGCATTTTAGGACCGACAATGCCCCGCATTGACTTGCCCCCAGTGCCGCCCACTTGGCCCGATATCTTTGGCGCGATGTACTTGATCAGCCAATTATCGTTGCCCCGGTCCGTGTTGCGAATGATATAGTCCAGGACGACGAGGCGTTCGAACTGCAGCTGAAAAGACTTGGCCACCGATGGCGGCAAGGGTTCGCTGTCGAAGCGCCTCAGCCAGTAGTCGGCATCCTTATAGCCCTCAACGAAGAGCTGGAAGGAGCCAGTCTAGATACAAATGGGAAACATGTTAAGTTGATCTCTAACGGCTGAAGCATACAAGCTAAGGTAGTGCTGGGAAACTATCGATAGTCGTCCCATTCGATATTTGCGATGTTTTGAGAGCGACCATTCGATACTATCGATAGTATCGATTTTCAGTAAGGCACTTTAAAAAAATACATATAAAAGCAATTTCGAATGTATTTCTCATCTTTTATATAGCCCTTAAATTTAACTGTAACTTTAATTATTAGAGATCAAAATTATTTTATCAGTTCAGTGTGATGTACGAAATAAAAATAAAAATATAAGAAACTAAATGGGAGATCAACTCTTTAACTCTATATATTTAAAGCCATAATATATAACTGTAACTTAAATATTAGAGAACAAAATTATTTTATCAGTTCAGTGTGATGTAGGAAATAAAAAATAAAAATATAAGAAACTAAATGGGAGATAAACTCTCAAACAAAACAAGAAACTTCAAGTCATATGATTTGACTAAAAAATAAACAAAAATATTATTCTAACCATGCATGTGAAAATTTTCACAGCACCATCGATAGTGACAAAAAACAATCGATAGTGGCCCAGAAAGGTAACCATTCGATACCTCGATAGTACCATCGATAGTATCCCACCTCTAAGCTAAGGCCCCAAGCTTACCTTGAGAGGAAGGCTCATGCGGTTGAAGTGGGCTGACGGGTAGTGCTCCTTGATGCGCTTCTTCAGCTTGGCCTTTTGACGATCGATGCGGGCATAGTTGAAGCTCTCGGCGACCAGCCTGACCACACGCGTCTTTGGCACCACATTCAGATTGAGCTTTCTATCCACCAAGCTCGCTCCCGCTTCCGATAGGTAACTACGCAGTCATTTATTTATTAATTATGTAGATTTTAATTGGAATGGAAGTTCTTACCCTTGATTGGGAATCAGGCAGGCACGGCCAAAACAACAGGGGCAGCACAGTTTGTGCATCCACTTGGTCCACTTTGGATTCAGTCTGCCGTAGGGCTCCTCATCCTTCGGCTTAAAAACAGCTAGGCATTGCTAAAAAGTAGCCAATCAAGTTTTATTAGGGTGGTGACTTTAACAATTTAATCTTACGACAGTACACTTTACAATAATGCTGGACTGTTTCAGGTTCAAACCAAAAGTCCTGCAAAACCCACTTAATTGCAGGACTTCCCCGATTGCCTGAGTCACTGATATATGCGCGGATTGGTATAAAACTCAGGGCAGAACTCAAGCCCCGAATGTCCACCATGCGCAATGAAGGCTCGCGGCTTGCAGATTCCGATAGAACACACTCTACTTACATGGGAGGCGTCCTTGACGAAGTAGGAACCACTGCTGCCCTGGTAAATGCGCTCGGGCAGCACTCCATGCTCGATGGCCCCCTCGGCCTTTGCCACAATCTCGGAGAAAAGCGGATCATCTGGAAATACAAAAAAAAGGGATTATGAAAACAAACCTTAATGAAATGCCATTAGTTACTGATAAAGTTTGTGCGGAGGAAAAATATTCGCATGATTCCAGCAGAGCCAGAACACCGACTGCCGGCTGCTTCTCATTCGAAACTGAACCAATTTGACTTTGGAATTATATTTTTAATTTTTAATGTGTTATTAATTCACCTGCCGAGGGAGCCGGCCGAGTCTCGCTAATGAGTCGGCATTGGCGGCGTGACAGCTGTCGGGTAAAAATAACTACACATTAGGAACGTAGGAACGTAGGAACGTGGTTGTAAGGCAGTGGAAAGACAGCTATTAAGTCCAAATCCCACCCTTTCTTTGAGCGAAGAGGAAGTGCAAAGAACCAGTACCTAGAGCTGCAATTTAAGCTCCTTCAGCACACATTTTCCTTGAGGGTACACTTGGTTTTAGAATAAACTTAACATTAGAAATAGTATTAATTACACGCCTTGAAGCCTGTACGCCCCTTTCATCTTCGAGAGCTCTTTTCTTTGTTTTGGAACCTGGCTTTCTGAAACAAAGCGCTTGAGAACCATACAAGAGAAATACCGCTTGCTAAACAGTTTTCAGGCTTTCATGACTTAAAGGGTCCCTTTAAGTTTAACATTCGTACTTGTACTCCCAAATAAAATCGTCATAGAAACTATACTATTAATCCATGAATTTTGTACTCTTGAGAATTGATAAATTCTTAATATGATACTCCGAAAATATAACAACTATACTATAAAATTTCGAACGCGACAAACCACTAAATTCCAGCTAAAGCGATATGTCATTGAATTTTCAATGTAGGTTCGAAAAAAAAATAATACTGGAAAATACACAAGAGTATAAAAACTATACTATTGAGTAAACATTTGATATTATGATGTATTGAATCTATACTAAACTCTCTATACTGCTTAAGTAGACTATTGTTTTTTTTTTGGGGTGTACAAATCACATGTTGCAAGGTTTTCGTTTTTCGGCTTTTTTTTTTTGTTTTCTGTGTCGGGCTCCAAGCCTAACATTCGGAGACTGACCCAGCTTAATTTAGTTTAATTTATGCATCCGGGTATTCTTTCAAGCACTTTAAATAACCTTAAAATTAGCTCTATGCTACTCGGATGCTACCTATGAAGTCGAAGTTCTCGTTGAACTCTCCCTGTGCGTCCTGACAAATGGTGAACACCTGCTGGACGATAAAGTTCTCGCGACTGCAGCTCGACAAGCGCGACATGGTAAGTGCTCCGCTTGATTGTCAAGTCGGTGGAAGAAGTTGATGTGTATATGTTGGTAGGTGGCAGAAGAAGCAGGTCGCAATTAGCATGGAAAAAGCGTTTCGATAAGGGGCCCCGGGAAATCACCTCCGAATACACTCACAGAAGTTTCTCAGCGGACAGTTGGCGCAGTTACAGAGTGGTGACGCAATTTTCATAGTGACGGTGTCTTTTGAGTCGCGGGCCAGTGACACTGAATTAAATATGATCGGAGGATCTCCCTCCGTCTCGGACTGGGACTCGAGATAGTCCTTCGGCAGTGGGCACTTGGTCTCGCAGCAGATGCAGGCGTAGGGCGCAGATTCGGAAATCACCGAGTCACTGGCTTGCAGTGCCTTGGTGCTCGTCGTGGGCTTCTCATTGTCATATGTAGGGGCTGGGTCTGGGACTTGCTCCTTGTGTGGAGTTTCCATCTTAGCGTTTGCATTCGTCGCCATGTCGCTATGTCCAGTCGGCGACAGTTGCCAGCAGAGCAACTTCCATTTTCGGGAGCGCTTGGCTGACTCAAATCAGTGCACCAGCAATGGACCACGGTCGCATTCAAGTGCACCAACATTTACAACGAATTTTTTATGGTTTGTAACCGAATGATAGCCGAGTTTTGTGATTTTGTGCAGTAGTAGAATATATAAATAAATCTGACAGATGTGCCGATGTCGACATGACATCGTTATCCATCCCTCATATTTTTTTTACTCCCATTAGTACGCCCATTTACTCTTAGCTGGCAATTGGAAACGACTGCAGCTTAATAGCTGCCTCTAATCGAATGCGGTTTACTTCATAGAAATTATAAATGGTTTGCTCTACACCATGATGAAATAACATAAAATTTTCTTTTGTAAAATGAAAAAAATTATTTCTGGCTCTTTGAGCTTATTTTTGAATTGATCAGACGGTTTTATAAGGCCCCCGTGAGACACCTCATTTACATAGGTAAATGTCGAAGATTGTTTCAAGCAGTCACTCAGCCTTAGCCTTTTAATGACATAGCAGGCGACTTACTCTATGGCATCCTCCGTCAACTCATCCATTTCGATGTCTGCAGGTATGTTGTTAGCTATGCTTTGTTCTTCATCTTCAGGCTCAACATCTTCAGGCTTATTTTCCTTATATTCTAAACTATTAGAACTAAAGTCTAAAATAAGCCAGCTATCAAAGTTGTCTTCTTCCACATTTCCATAAGTGCACGATTAAGGGTTAATGAACAACAAGGAAAAAAGTCGTCCGCACACAACCTTTCTTTTCAACAAGCAAACGTGCACTGAAATAAGTGGATACTTCGTAAAACTTCGGCTCGCGACGAGACCACCTTATGTTATTTCATCATGCTCTACACCAGCCCACTAAAAGTACCAGTTCTTACATCCGACTAATCCAACACACGAAATCGAAATGCATTGGAAATTGGGTGATGACGCGCTTGCTCATCACCTGATGAAATGCCGGCTTAGTCACACAGATCATCGAGAGTCAATAGAGAACGCGTCTGTGGTCTAACGTAAACATTTTGTATAGTACTGCTTCCTATTATTCACGGCAAACTTTCGCATATAATTAAAAGGTAATATTTTTCTCTAAAAGGTTTCAGTATTTGACATTATTAAATCTTTTTCCACGTAGTTTTTACAGAGTCTCAGAGAGAAGCTCGAAATACGATTTTTTTTCTTTGTGTAAAACATTTTGCAACCTTAAGAGACAGTGATAAAAAAGGCAATTTTAGGACATTTTTTTTAAATAATTTTTTTGATATAATGTTTATAACTTTTTTATATCTTCAGCTATGTTTTAAGATTTTTTTTCACAAAAATATTGAAAAATAAGGGTATTAAAGGATGAAATTCAAAAAGGTTATTAAAGTAGATAATACTTCCTACACTCAAAAAAAATCATCATAGAACCTATACGATTGTTACATGAATTCTATTCTCTTGAGTATGAAAAATTGCTTAATAAGATGCTTATCAATTTAATACTACGAAAGTATAAATTTTACACTCATCTGCACCATTTTTTCATAATAATCACTAACGCGACAAACAGAAAAGCACTAAATTCCAGCTAACGTGATATGTTATCGAATTTTCGATGTAGGTTCGTATACAAATAATACTCAAAAATACACAATTGAAACTATAGAGTATAAAAACTAAACTTTGGAGTATACATTTGATATTTTGAAGTATAAAATCTCTACTAAACTCGTTATACTGCTTGAGTATACTTTTAAGACAATGCGTAGAAAGGTTAAACTCTTGTTTTTTTTGGGTGTATACAATATAATATTTGAAAAAGATCTAAAATAAACTAAATGGCGGAGCTTTGAAATAAATTTAATTTTTGGGGCATAATTTGTTTTTTTTTAATGCCAAATTGACAATTTTCATCCAATCAAAAATATCGTAGGTCATAGTATGGAAAATATACTCAAGAATACCCAGCTTCAATTCGGAAGCGATCGATCAATTTATTGTCGAGTTATGATGCTAGCAATGAAAAATTTCATTCATTCAAACATTCACGTTTAATGTTTCCTTATGGCGTATCCCCCTGCGAGCGGTCGCTCTTAAGGACGCTGCCATTCAAAAAATTATCCAGGATATGGCATTGCCGCTTTCACACGATATTGTTAAAAGTATAAACTATTGAACAAGCAAAAAAAAAAAACGATTTGTTCATATTTTCCTTTAAAATTAATAGCATAGCCAAAAATGCATTTAATATTGTAGATGAAAAATAAATCTTTTGGGGCAGATACCTTTTGTTGGCGAGAAGCACTGCCTGAATAATTTCTCCGAATGTGTTTGTAGGAATTTCTAAAGCACCTTATTTCACGTTTATCTGTAAAAACGTGTCTTGAAATGTTTTCGGTTTTAAGACCCACTATATAGAGCTTGTTTTGTTCTGTAACGCCCCATACAAGCGGTATCATTCATTCCAAAGTAGCGCAGCTATGTACTTGCCAGAGCAAGAGCATTCAGAGTATGTGGGCCGTAAAATAAAAGAGATAAGCGGTCCGCATGAGCAAAGCCACGACTTAGCCTAAGGCAAACAGAGAAGCGGCAGCGGAGTCATGCTCGTGTGTACCCATTGAGCTGAATGGAAGGGAGGGGGGCGCCCAGAGTTTGAAGCCCCACACAGGGCCACTTGTAGGACTTCGGGTAGTCCCCGCCGACTGAGGCACACTCACCGCCAAATGTGTTCGATACGAGGCCCACATGATCGTGACCGCGTCCCAGGCCGCCGAGCAGCTCGCTGAAGCGACTTCCGTGGCTGGCACCGCCACCCAGGAGCGGCTGAGACTCCCGATTGTCGCTGCCGGCGTCCGTGGACATGCCCTCGAAGTCGATTTCTGGCACCAGGCAAATATCGTCGGCCTCGTCGTCGTGCGGGTGACGGGCGAGGGCAATGTGCGTTGAGGATTTTAGCGGGGATGATGATGACGCTGTCGATACAGATGTTGACGCCTTGGCGGGTGCGATGTGACTAATCACCTGCGTCGACAGCTGCTGCTGCTGATGCTGTGCGCTGCCCTCGCTAATCTCTTCGGAGCGACCTTTATATTTGCCGTTGCGCAGGTCTGAGCTTCTCTTCAGCAGCACCTCTTCTTCGCCGTCCTCGTCGTCGCCATCGTCAGTGTTGTGGTCGTCGTGCCAGCTCACAAACTGATCCAGTTGTGGCTTTTGATGTGCGGCATCACCTCCGGCGCTATCGTCGCTGGCCAAAAGGCCGTTGGTGTGGCTTTTCGCTTCGTTCGCCGTCGCCGTCGCCGCCTCCTCCTCCTCATCGTCGTCGTCGTCATCCACTGTCAACAGCATAGGCTCCCGCTCCTTTTTCCCTCTCTTCCTGGGCTTGCGTTTGCCAATCCCAATGGTGTTGATCTGGGAAAACAACAAAGGTTATTTATAACGCCTATTATTATATAGGAGGGCAGAGTCCACTCACCTCGACTTTGGTGGTCAATTGGTTTGCGGTCGGCTCGAAGCCATTAAGGAGCGGACTCAGTTGGCTGGGCGTTGGCGGCTGGTTCTTAAGAAAGTCACCGATGAGGTCCACCTCATCCTCGAGCTGCAGCAGCGGGGGATCGGCCTGATCCCGAGCGCCACTCATGTCCGAGTTGGAGGGCAGGCACTTGTGTGGTGTGTGGTATGTGGGGTGGCGTGTGAAAGTGGGAATCAGTGCTGGGGGGCGGTGCTGGGTGCTGGCTCGTTCTCGTCGCAGACACAACAACAAAGGCCCGCGCTGCGCTGTGGCGGCTGCTGCTTCTTCGTCGCTTCTATTTGTCACTTTTCGGGCGTCGCTTGTTATCTGTTATCTACTGTTCCGCTCCTCCGTCTCCACTCGCATGTTCCCGAACAATATTCCTCTATTATTCTCGCTGAAATGTGATTATATTACTTATTAATTGTTTCAATTTAGCTTTCGTATTTCGTTTGGCAATTATCGATTTTTGATTGAATGCCTTTCGATCCCCTGCCAAAGTTAGATATTTTTTGTAAATCGAACACAGCCAGAAAGCTTTGGGATGTTAAAAAGACCTAGAAAAAGGTCTCACCGTGCACTCCGCGAGAAAAGCAAGCGAATTACGCGTTCGATTTTAATTTTTGCCAAGAACACGAAGCGAAAAATGGTTGACAGACCAAACAGCTGACGAGTAGAACCCGCGGTGCTGCCCACTCGTCGTTCTTTTGCTGGACAACAAGTGGCAGCGCCACCCTTAACCCACTAACACCGGAGAGCTAACGGGAACAAAAAGAGCATATTAAAGCTTTGTTTTATTAAAATTTTATTTCGATATTGGTGCAAGCCACTGAAAACGACAAGTCATTTCAATAACTCGGTTTTATAAAATAAAATTAAAGGAAATCGTATAGAAAACAAAAACAAGCCGTAATACATTTGGTAAACATTATAACTTGAGAACACTTGTACTTTATTCTTAATACTTCTTTTGTAGTATCTACTTCAGCAGCGCACTCTGACGCAACTTGGCGATCCACTCCAGGACATCTCCCAGCTGCCGCTGCAGATTCGTGCTCTCTGCCACCAACTCGACGCAATCCTGGAACTTGGATACAGCGTTTCGCAAACTCATGGGCGGTAGAACCCTATAATCAAAAAGAAAGTTATCACATTGGCCCATTTAAAAACTATCAGAACATACGAGAACCAGTGCAGGGGGTCCACGTAGCCTTTGGACTTGTCAACCGCCTGTCGCTCAATGCTGATCCCCGAACCATCTCCGCAATCTACAACCCGACACAGAGCATTGAACTCGGCGCTGTTCTCCGTGGGTATCTGGGCTGTGGACACGGAGCTACTGCCTCCATGCTGGAATCGTGTGCGGGCCAACAGAATGGATCCACTAGCGTTCGCTCTTTCCAGATTAACTCGACTCTGGGTGTGCTCCTCAATCAGGTGGAACATGTCCAGGTACAAAGCATCCAGCAACTGCCCGGCTGCCTCTTTTTCACTCTTAGTCGACGGCATTCTTGTTTATTAAACAGTTTTTAATATCTTATTTACTTTTGCACAGACCCAGTTTTTTCAATCATATGATTCCTTAACAATCAGTGCTGTCGATGTAGCTATTTTTCCCCTAAATCTAGCGTTATTCGATTGACGAAGGCGGGATACATTGGAAAATAGCAGCTAGCGGTAATTACAGCTATTTCTCAGGAGCTATTTTTTTGTAAGGCCACTAAGCGCTGTTCTGCCACACTTTTCAAAGAAAAAGGTCTTGAGGCTATCCTTAACTATTTTTTAAAGCTATTTATCACCTATTTTTTTAATGTTATTTGTTATTTTTAGCTGTGTCCTGCCACACTTTTCAATGAAAAAGGTCTTGAGGCTATTTTTAGCTATTTTTTAAAGTTATTTATCACCTATTCTTTAATGTTATTTTAAGCTGAGTTCATAGGCTAGTTTAGCTTTTTTATGACCCGAAAAGTTGGCAGCACTAATAAAAGCCATCGTTTAAAAAAAAAATCAGTTAAATTTTGTAATTTAATTTATTTAATAAGTCTTTTTCTCAGATTTTCCCTATCTTTCCTGTAATGCAACTGTACATTATTTGATAGAGAAGGTGGTTTTTGAGTTTGGATTCTCTTAAATTAATTTAATTTTCAAATAATATTGTTTATAATATTTAAAACAAATCTTTAATTCGAGGACAAGCTTTTGATATATGTACTTTGTAAGTAGTATAAATATGATTTTGGTCGGTGAGATTAGATCAGCAAACGAACATAGAGAAAAAAAAAACGTTTGCAAAATAAAAGCACTTAACTTTTTAAATGGGCTGGTAGTCGTCTGAAAGCTATAATTCCGATGCTAAAATCGATGTCTATGGGTAAAAACTTGTCCATTGATTTTATACCCTTGCAGAGGGAATTATAATTTTAACCAAAAGTTTGCAACGCTGTGAAGGAGGCATCTCCGACCCCATAAACTATATTTTTTTAGAAAAGATACTTCAAGAAGCGCATTGAATTATTTTTCTTATTATTTAACGCAAAAATATTTTGGCACTGGGTATTTCACAGTCGCGCGTAACCGACTGTAGCTTTCTTACTTGTTCTTTTAAAGTTGGTGGTTGAAGAGTGTTTGAACCATAATCAGCTGCGAGCTTTTGACTCACGGTATGTTTTTCGTTACGCTCCTTTGGCCACACCAATCAACCGACTCCGCAGAGCACCAACTTTCGGAAAGATGTGTAATTTTGTCGCGAGACCGAGTTTTTAAATGCAATGAGCCGTAATTGTTGCCGCCACGAGCATGAATAATTAACAGGTAAACCTGTTAAACCGACACAAGCCGCAGACTGTCGAGAAATTTGCCTAACCATAAGGGCAAACAGCTGTTGATGTTTTCTATTGAGTGAGCGGTAGAGACATTGACGGGCAGAGAGGGGTTAGTTCGCTGTTTGTTTTACGATGCTGACGCGAGATTAGAGAAAGTTTATAAAAAGCCCTCCGCAATTAGCATTCAGCAGCAGTCGGAGAAGCAGTTAAGTGCCAGTCAGTGCGTCGAGAGCAACAAGTGGATGCCCCAATCCCCAGTCGGTCCCGGTCTAGTGCAAACAGTTCCAAAGTCAAGACCAACCATCCCAAGCGATCTGGCGATAATGCCCGATAGCTTACGTAGCCGCCGCAACGGCAATATAGCCGAGGAACAGGTGCGCCAGCTAGCCAATATTGTTTCTGACACCAACATATTAAACGAACCCCCCAATTTGTGTGCTTAAGGCTCCCAGCCAGACACTATGGCCATATATCATACATACCTGCCATACGTAACCAAGTTTTGATGACAAACATTGACGCCGAGCGGGCTTTCGAGTGGATATCTAATCGCGGAAATCGGACGGTATTCACACTATTCCCACTCCACAGTCGTGCGATGGGATTTAAGGCTAGCCGATACTCGAAATACTCTTAATCAGGGTCGGGCAGCGAATTTCAAGCTCGGAGTCGGACAATAAAAACCTCCTCCCTTTTCATGAAGCAGGCAGAAAAGCCGCGCGGTATTTCTACCGAAATACATAGATGAATTCCTCCGCTTTTCGTTTCCCTCACGACTTCGTAGCTACAATTTTACCACTTCCTAAGACTAGCCACAAAAAAGGCTTATCACTTGTCCCTAATTGATTAGAATTGTAGCGACGTGAGGTGACTAAGCCAAGAGCGAGATTATCTCATTCCCGGAAGAGGTTGTGCGTTATCATTAGCTATCAGTTCGCATAGCTAAAGAGCTTTTACAAACATATATGTAGAGGTACCCCCTGAAATGCAACGATTAATGACGCGGCGGTTTGCCTATCTCTTCAATTATTCAGGCAACAAGCCCCAGCAGACGTAATCAGACAACTGGCGACAATACCCAGCGGACCATCAAAATGCCGGCAGGCAAGGAAGGTCAAGAATCGCCCTCCAGCAAACGACGCACCCTCAGCGAGAGTTCCGCTGAGGACGTTGGACACACAGAGACGCAAAGCAACGGTGACGGAATGTGGCGCAACGAGCTCTCGATGAGTGCAGACAGCAGCTCCGCACAGCCGGAGAAGCAGAGGGAGCGGAGTCCAAGTCCTGGCCACTCCAACCGAAGGCTCAGCGATGCGGTTGATGTGGTGCTCCGCATAGTCCTCGTATTGACCTTCTTGTGAGTTTATTCGGTGAAGGCATCTCTCTCGTTCATGACTCATCTCAACCATCTGCAGTAAGCTGGAGACGATGACGGCATTCAAGCGGGAAATCCACGAGGAAGAACTCTGGCTTTACAAGAATCCCCGGAGACCGGACATTGTCAAGGGCGGGGAGCTGCTCTTCTGGGTGATAGTGGCCCCCTTTCTGGTCACCCTCGCTTTCTACTGGTTCACCAAGAACAGGCGGGACTTTAGAGCCGCCAGCTGGGCCTGGACCCTGGGACTGTGCATGAACGGCATACCGACAAGCCTGCTAAAGATAACAGTGGGTCGGCCCAGGCCGGACTACTTCTATCGCTGCTTTCCCGACGGTGTAATGGTTCTGAACACAACGTCGAGCAGCCTAGACACATCTATCCTCGACTTTAATTGCACTGGTCTTCCAGGTGACATAAACGAGGGGCGCAAGAGCTTCCCCAGCGGACACTCGTCATGTAAGTTGGTTGGAAGCATCCCTGTTTGAATTCCCTGTTTGAATTCCCAGCTAATGGATTTATTACCGCTTTCAGTTGCCTTTGCCAGCTTCGGATTCATCGCCTATTATATTGGCGCCAAGCTGCACGCCTTCGATGCGCGGGGACGCGGGCACACTTGGCGGCTGTGCCTGGCTGTGATTCCCCTGGTGATCGCCCTGCTGGTGGCAGTCAGTCGGACGTGCGACTACCATCACCACTGGCAGGATGTGACCTTTGGGGGTCTAATTGGCCTGTTTGCGGGCTACGCCAGCTACAGGCAGTACTATCCCTCCATCTTTGGGCTCGAGGCCGGCAAGCCGCTGATCCGGTGGCCCAGGAGAGTGGGAGTCCAGTACCAGGGGCTAGGGCTAACAGGGAGTGAGGATGATAAAGTTGTGGGCGGTGATACGGTGACACAGCCCCTCCTCGGCGGGAAGGAATCATCCAAATGGTACTAAATGCTTTACGTATTACATAGTCAATTATCGCGCTTTCTAGGTATTCTTAACTTATCAAGCCATCGCCGGTGAAGCTTCCAATTTACTAGCATATGTGCATCCTAATTGTTGTGCTGTTCGGTTACCTCGTAACGGGTAGGGTTAGTTGTTAGTCTCTTTAATAAAAACGTATAGAAAGATGTTGGCTCTTCGATTGCTAAAAGTAAATTTATTGCTCATCTTTGGCAGCAATGTCGAAACAACAAATTTGCTACTTCAAAGTGACCGAAACTAGCCTAAATTATCAGGGGATGGGGACGCAGGCGCAGGCACAGGCATATTCAGTTCATCGAGTTGAACGCCTGAAGGAGTACCTGCTTCTCGCGCTCCTTCTTCTTCACCACGTCCAGACTGCGTTGCCGCCAGGTGCTCTTGCGCAGCTTGATGGGTCGACTGCCCACGTACCGGCCGTCCATCTCCTTCATGGCGCGTATAAAGTCCGCCGGCTCGCGGAAGCTGACGAAGCCGAATCCCTTGCTCTTGCCCGTGCGCTTGTCGCGCACCACACGCGCCCGCTGGAACGAGGGGAACTTGTTAAAGGTGCGCGTCAGCACCTCGTCGTTGACATCGTTTCCCAGGTCGCCGCAGAAGATTCGGAAATCATCGTCGGGCCAGTCGGCCAGCGAGGAGTCCTCCCACACGCTTCCGCCAGCAATCCGAACCGTCTTGCGATCCTTCTTCTTTCGCTCCGTTGTCTGGAATGACTGCAGGGCCGACGAGGCGCGCGCCGCTTTGATGGCCTCCTCGGCAATGGGATTTGGGCCGGACTTCTCTGCCTTGAGCTTCTTCAGCTTTTGTGTCACGTCGAACGACACGGCGTTGATGTCGATGGAGGGCGCGGCGGCGACAGTGGGCACGTGAACGGACTGCCGGCACTGGTACAGCTTGGGGGCGCTGCTCAGGACCACGGGCGTGGCGGCCATCGGCTTGCCGTGGCTGGATGGCGAGGGACCGCTGCCGTTGCCCGTGGGCACAAAGGTGGACATGAATGTGGGCGGCGGCGGGATCGGGGGCGGTGGCACTGTCAAACGCGACCCCCCACCGCCTGTCGGCTGGTGTTGCTGCAGCTTTTGCTGCACATTGTTGTAGGTGTTGGCGGCGATGATGGGCCGCACTTGGTTGGGCACGAAGAGGTTGCGGGCGGGAGGTTTTGAGATCTCTGCTTCAAAGCGGGACAGCTCGTCCTCGATGTTGCGGCGTTTCGAACCCATTTCCGGGGTTACGAACGATTTACGCTTCGAAAATTCACAAATTAAACCAATTTTCACCGAAAATGCTTCTGACAACAGCTGGTTCGCTCAGTGTTACCAGATGAAAATGTTGCTTTCCCCCTAAAAAATCTCGAGTCGATATTTCCTCATAAAAAATCCCCCAAATTCAAAAAAATCTGATAAATTCAAATAATTAAAATAAGAAATATTTAATTATGACGTGGAACTTTGCAAAGCGAAAAAATGTCCGTGGAATACCAATTCTTAGTATCTTAAAGGCGGGTTCACGGAATGCGCCAACATCAGCTGGCAAAACTTTCAGGCGATAGAAAAATCGTGGGCAGTATTTAGTTTGATATTTTCGCCATTTTAGGTGATTTATAATAAAAAAAAAGCAGTTTTATAGAGATTTTCTTAAAAAATTTAAATCAATCGTTCCGATAAAAAACCCTAAACTTTCCCCCTAAAAATTCTTCCCCCCTGAATCTGAGGGAAACCACTGATCTGGGAACACTGGGTTCGCTAAAGGTGTGCGCGTGACGAAGTTACGGCCGTGTCACGATGAGACTGGAAAAACAATCGGTGGCTACGAAAGTATCGATATATAATAATCGTCCATATAATACCGATAGTGCATCATCGAAGCTTTTCCAGCTCTAGGAAGTCGATGTTTTCAACGATTTAATACATAATAATTAAATTAAAAGTCGTTGGAAAACTCCCACAGCTGTGATAGCAACAAGTATCCGGAGCCAGTGTCGTGCAGAAATAAGCAATAATCCCCTGGTGTACACACACACGGTCACAGCGCACAGGCACGACACCCACACCCACACAGGCACAGAAACGAAAGTCAAAGAGACAACAATTCCAAAAACGAAGTGTAGAAAAGCCCCGAAAACCAGAGGTATCTGTCAGTCCAATTGAAAGCCCTACAGTCCCAGAAGATGCCACCAAAGGAGCGCAACATAGCCGTCATGGGCTACCGATCAGTGGGTAAGTTTTGCGACAAAATTCAAGCCAATACACATACAGTACGTACCATACCTCACCCACTCGGTCAGTCATCAGCTTGTGTTTTTGTTGCTGCTGCTGCTGGCGCTTGTAATTGCGTAGTATTTCGACAACAGCAACAACTACGAATTCTGCGAACTGCGAACAGTTGCCCATATAACAATATTAATTGCGCCTTCACCTGCAGGCAAATCGTCACTCAGTATACAGTTCGTGGAAGGCCAGTTCGTCGACTCCTATGACCCCACCATCGAGAATAGTAAGTAAAGCATCTGTGCGAAGGCGGCCTCTGATCGGGATTTCCCAGAAGCGAACACCGAACCGATTACTCCAGATTCGACTACAAGCTGCCTGCATCTTTTCGTTCACAGCATTCAGCACGCACACGAAAGTCAACTCGCAGGAGTACACGGTGAAGCTCATCGACACGGCCGGCCAGGACGAGTACAGCATATTCCCGGTGCAATACAGCATGGATTTCCACGGCTACGTGCTGGTCTACTCGATAACCAGCCAAAAGTCCTTCGAGGTGGTCAAGATCATATACGAGAAGCTACTGGATGTGATGGGCAAGAAATAGTACGTCTCTCAAGGCTTGTTAATTGAAGGTTTAGCTCAATTTGATTTGATTTGGTTTGATTTTCCCCCGCAGTGTACCTGTGGTGCTGGTGGGCAACAAGACCGACTTGCACCAGGAACGCACGGTTTCGACGGACGAGGGCAAGAAGTTGGCCGAGTCGTGGCGAGCAGCATTTCTCGAAACTTCCGCCAAACAAAACGAGGCAAGTCCTTGCTGCTCCTTGCTCAACTCCAACTAAGTTTCAGTCATTTAATGCCGCCTGTTTTTGCCGCCCTCACAGTCTGTGGGTGATATATTCCAGCAGTTGCTGATCCTGATCGAGAACGAGAACGGCAGTCCCCAGGAGAAGAGCAGCTGCGTTATATCGTAAGACGTTTATGGGATAGTTGAAACTTCGGCACTACAAACTGTTGGGACTGCGGCGAATCGCGATGGCAATACGAAAATCGATTATCTCTTATCTACCCAGTTGGGCCTGGGCCCAGCGTTCGTCGGCGGCGGGGCAGGCCATGCCCCTTGTGCGCAGCAGGAAAATCTACAAAACCTAATAGCTTTAAGTCCACACACAGAAAATAACCAACATCAATTGATTTAGATGCGCCCGCAATTGCTGCCCAGCAGGTTTTGTGAGTCGCTTTAGCGCTACACGAACAGGTTTAAGTTAGTACACTTTTTCACAATAATATTTCAGTTACAAAGTTCATTTATACAAATTCTAATATTTTGTTTATAGTTTCAATTTAAATATAATTTTTCCAAGTAATATATAAATCGTTTTTTTTGTCACTTGAAAGCGGGAACTAGCTGGAGGGAAGTCTACTTGATGTACCAAAATAAAACAAAAACGATTCAAAGTCTAAAATATTCAACGACTGCAAGTAATCGAAAAAGGGCAATGTTTTTGGGAAGTTTTAGATATTAATATAAATAATATATCGTCTGAGGCTAACTACGAAATGTTAAATGACAGTTCTCAGGGCTTCTTTATAGCCTAAATTCTTGAATATGTTTGCTGTTGAACAGTCTTCACGTAAGCCAACAAGTTCACGTAGCCAACTTGAAATATAAATTCAGACAAGTAAAAGTGACTGGGTATCTTTAAAAACATCTGCTTTCATTTTATAAATACAAATTTAAGGCGTTAGACGGAACCATTTGTCAAAACGACAATTAACACTAAACTTGGTTTTGTCCAACTCCTTAAAAACATCTTTATTCATTTTAAAAATACAAATTTAAGGCGTTAGACGGAACCATTTACACTTTGTGCTTGTCCTATTATCTCAAAACGACAATTAACACTAAACTTGGGATAAACTGTAAAATGCTTTAAAATACATTAAAATACAATTACAAATACACTTCCAGATATTAGGCAATGTGAAGAAAATCCAACTGAAGTATATTTCTGGTCAAGAAGTATTTATTTATTCAAGCAAACTATCACAGCTGTAGCCCAACGTGAAACCGTGGACAAATTACAATATAATATTTATTTGTAAATTTTTCTTTTCGGCCAGATTTGTTTGCTATTCTTCTAAAAGGTGGCAACACCTCTGTTGTGGGGAAAATTAAGTTTAACAGACCTGTTATGCATCAGCTGTCGATATCCACCACGAAATCCAACCAGTTGGCGCAATGTTAATTTAACACATGCTAAACCTAGAGTGTCCAAATAAAAAAAAAACAAAAAAAAAAGGATGTATGTACTAGCAACCAAATTTAATAGATCTAGCTCTCTGAAATTTAATGGCTCATACAGACAAACGGACATAACTCACCACTTTAGATTTATATACCAATTATAATATATTAGAAAAATTATTTTAATATTATGTATTCGATTTTCGATGGCTTTAGTTCCTTGCTGGCCGCACGTTTGTTTTTCCATTGGGACTTCGCTTCATAATCCACCACTTTCTGTTCCCTTAACTGGGAATCTGGTTTCCTGACGACACTAGCAGTTGCCTCGTTTCCGTTTTAGACATTCCAAAAGCTAAAGGCACAGACCGCGGCTACCGAGAACATTTGAGATATTAGTTCCTCAAGTTCGTGCAGATAGTACTTGTTGCATTGGTAATTCAGCAAGTCCTTTTTTTACCCCAGGCTACCGCTGTGTTGCCAGTTGTCCTTGAATACTTGCGTTGTAGTATCCAGGTTTTCCCGGCCAACTGCATCTAATGTCGATGCACTGTCGTTGGGTCCCAAATTCCCACCTTGGTCATTGATAATGATATTGTAGCTTCTCAATGAAGTGTCAATTAAGCCAACTCTGAAGAGGCATTTACATAAGAAGTATATAAGAAGAAGTTTTCTATAAAGTCTCTTCTGAACTTCCACTATTTGGTAATAACGCAGACTCTGCAGGTTGGCTTCTCCAAGAAGGTAACATTTTTAATTTCTTATTTAATAATTTTCCGATCCCACAATCGATATAATAATGTTATTTATTCACGAAATAGGAAAAACAAATTGGCAATGAATTCCTTTCTATTAATTTTATATCGACTTTATATCAATATATAAAAGTAACGATTATTTCGCGATTTTAAAAACTTTTTTCTATCGGCTATTTCACCACTGCTTTAAAGTTTAAACAGAAAGCTCCTCTGTTGCGGCGAAAATTCCGGTTAACAGACCTGAAACGGATCAGCTGTTGAAGCCCACCACGAAAATCAGAATTCCACCACAAGGCAAGTACCAGTTGGACTCTACGTTAAAAGTTTTTCGATTTTCAAACAGTGAACTTGTACCGTGCGTGTAAATCAAATTCGTTAATCTGCCAAATCGCGTGAGATTCAGTTCAACACCCATCTAACGGTAAATGGCGAAGGAGAGCGCAGAATTAATTTGTGAATGTGATGTGCCCGATGTTCGGAAGAAAAGCGAGTGGATTTTCTTCTATTTTCTGTATTGCAATTGTGTTTTCTAGCCCTCTGTGCATGTGTCTGTGTGTGTGTGTGTGTATACTTGTGCGCAATGCGTGGGTATTTTCTACAGTTTCTCGTTCTATTTTCAAATTTTATTGGTCCCACACATAAGCATACATATTACCATTATGTTTTGGCCGTTAAATTGAAATTTCTCCAGCGCCGAACGCTTCAACTGAGTGACTGCATTACCCAGCCCCAATATGTGCAGACAGGTACACCTGAATGTGTGTCCAAGTGTGTGCACACATCGGCACAACTGCATTTATCAATCCGCTAATCAGGTGCAATGAACACATCTCATCTCCGACTACCGATGGGTGGGTACGTGGACCGGTACAGGCTCGGCGGCCGGGCGGAGGCTTTTCTTTTGCTTTTCCTTTTCAGGCTCGCAGCCTTTTTATCGATTTAATAACAAACTGAGTGGAGTGGAGAGGGAGGGACTTATAGGTGGAGCCGGGGAGTCGTTGTACTCTTGCAAACCGGCACCGCATAACTGCGACGTCTGCGGAGATGTTTTGGATTGTGGATGTGCCCCGGGGGGAATTGATTTTGTTATTGACGTACTTGCCCGTGCCTATGTACAACTTAAGTTGTACAATGTACATCGCACTTCGGTGTCTGCGTTCGGGGTCAGGATTTGATTTCTAAGTTCATCAAACCAGCTCGCGATAAGTGCGACAAGTTGGGGCCCGGGACCATCTCGACCATCTGGCCTGCAGGATGAGCCAGACCCACGGCAGATAAGATAGGTCGAGATTATACAGCCTGGTTAGTGTTCCTAAAGTAATAAAACCTGCCATCAAGGGAGGATGAACTTTATTCTAGGCTGATAATTTTCTAGGAATATTTATTTTTGATTCATTTCAAGTTCCCAACTGAAAAATATTGGATTAATTGAGATGAGTGTTGAAGACTTTTAAGAAAGGAACACCTTGATAAACACAGATACTAAATTCATTTAAATAATTAATATGCACAATGAAAATGACAAATTTACATATATAAATAAAATCCATTTGATTTTTTTTTTCAAGCTCTTTACTAGATAATATGGTAAATTTCTGTTAGTTCGGCCGTTTCCAAAAAATTAAAAATAAAGCCATAAATAGGGGGTGCTTCAACGTACATTTGGGTGTAAAAATTATGTTAGGGACGCTCTTAGTTTAGTCAAAATATATCTGCGAAGCTTAAAATTTTAGTTAAATTGTGCTTAGCGTAAATACTATAACGAGTATGTCGACACCTTGCACACTTACAAATTTACTGAAAATATTTTGATCATTGAGACAATAAAAAGCATTTGCTGTATTTTATATTGGTTAAATCAAACATTTTTAACAAGTGTTCGTAAATATCACTAATTATAAACTATTGTCATTATCAGTCTGATAAATAAAAGTACATTTTTACACATTAAATCAGACATTATCGTCAGAAGTGATAAGAAATAAGATAATGAAAAGAGTCAAGAGTCCAGTAAAATAGTAACACAAATTATACCATTGCTGATAATACAAATTAAATAGGTTTGTAAAATATTAAACTATGCACGGCATGCAATAGAAAGATAACTGGCTCTTAAATTGATTAATTGCACTGACAACTCACAAAATAACCCACTTTTGTCAGTACTGTCAGAACTAATCGCTAATCTCGCATAGAATAAAAAATATGTGCCTCATAGGCCTGGCCTAGCCTAGGAGTCGTGTCAAGTGTTTAATTGGTCCAGCTAGTGTGTGTAACTGATGCAAAAATACAAATATTAAGAAACCAGTCGGCTGTGACAAATTCTAACAAAAAAAGTGGAATAGAAAAATGAGCACCAGCGACCCACAAAATTCAAACACAACAGAGAAAATGAGCTTTGCACATTTCCCCTACATTAATGCGGCTGCATTAATTGCATTATGTACCTACAAACCCAATTGTGTGTATATTCTATATACCTCGGCAGTGCCTACCTACACATGTTAACAGATAATCTAGTTCATTGCATCGAAACACATGCACTCGGCCGGCAGCAGCGGGCTTCTGTTTATTTCGGATGTTCCGCCGGCAAAGGCAAAGGGGAAAGTGCTCGCTTAATCCAATATATAGTATGCGGCCACGTCCAACGACAGAACCCATTACCAGCGGCCGCCCCAGTGTAAATTGAATGAATGAAATGTAGCCATCTTCAAACACGTCATCGTCATGCACCCCAATAATCATTACCATAACAAAGTAGGCACTCGCACAGTGGCGGTGAAAACTGTAGCATCTGGTAATGGTTTCTTCAGCTAACTTGTTTTATTTCAGATCCTAAGCTCCTTGGCTCTGTAATAATCAATTAACATCGAACTTTGGACTTTTCGGGTCAATTGGCTGAAACAAAAGATTTTAATAAGTTGGATCTATAAAATGCTGTATAAATCATTTCACGGCCATTTGATTTCAAATCTGATTTGCATACAATTTAGGAGCACTTTTTCTTGTTAGGCAGAAGCGGTTTTATAAATTGCTCGAGAAATAAATGAAACTTTCGCAAGTCTTCATTTTGTATCCTTGTAGAGTGCTGAAGATATGTGGCTTTTACATAGTATGAATTACCATACTGCGGGGTAATTTTCAAAATGCTTTAATGCGTTTTTTACTTCGTTGCAAGCTACTGAAAAAATTGTTAGGAAGTTTCGGCAGCGAAGAATTCAATAAGTTTCGGAAACAAGTCAAACTTGTATGACAACGGTTTGCTTTTGGGGAGTGTGGCTTTTCTGCAGCAGAATCGATTGCATAAATAATTCAGCCCGGTTTCTTATCCAGTTTAACCCCCCTCATCAATAGCTACTGTATGAATTAATTCATAACCGACTTTATTAGCATAAACATTGAACAAAATAAAACAAATAGATATACTTTAAAGAGAATATCACAGATATTACTAAATTCTTACATAAGAATAGGAATGATAATGACACCACTAATAACCACTTATTTTAATCATAAAGCCAAATGTAGGTCTACTCATTATCCAGTAAAAGGCATATTCAAGGACCCTATAAAATAATAAGAAACATAATATTTAAAGAATACAAATGATATGGATTTTATAGTTTTAGTTTTGCATACATTTTTAAACCCAACAATGACTACTTTATCATCTATAGTTCTTTGAATACCTTGGCCAAAAAGGGAAACACTGCGGCACTAATACGCCTCATGGAATGACCTCCTTGCATTGGCAACGACAAAATAAATCACTTTAGCCCACATTTTGTGCAAGTGGTTCTGTCCCATTGACCGCAGCTGTATGGAAGGCCCTCGTATATTCATAGACCCATAACAAACGCTTCCTGCACCGAACTCCCTACTCTCTTTTGTCGGTTTGTTGTGCTCGTGCGGCACAATTTGAACTTCTTGGCTTGGGCTTGGGCTTGGGGCCATCGTCAATGCCATTCTCCATTCCATTCTCGAGTCACCATCCGTCCGCTGTACATCAGAGCAACACTCGCCACTAAATAGGGAGTACTTGAGGGGGACCACAACAGCCGGGTAGGCCATATAACACTTCAGCAACAAAGGTTAATGGCCGCTGGCCCGGTTGGCTGCGTTGACTGGGCCACAACTGCAGCCCAGACAGAGACAGAGACGGAGACGTCGGAAGAGAAGAGATGGCCCTTGTAATGGCTTAGGCGCAACATTAAAATTCTGCCTGGCACATTATGCAGTTACTATATAGTATTGTGTCGCGTTCGGTTGTCTGGCAGCGGAACAAAACGCTTGACGAGTGGAGGAACCAATCTGCTGAAAAGACAAACGAGCTGCGATGACATTTGCGTTGCTGCTGCACTGTGGGTCATAGCATCGTCATCGGTATCATCGTAATCAGTAGGAAGTCGGGGTGATAATACCTATCGATTCGGTACATACATACACTCGGAATAAAAGGTTTTATAGTGAATTTATCTGACATCTTTCTGGATATAGAAATAACTTGATAACTTTCTTACTCTTAAAATATAAAACAAAATATAATAATCACTGAGTAAAGTGCGATATTAGATAGTTACATTTTAAGAGTCAGAAGTTAAGCTTCTTAGTAAAACCTCTTTTATTATTTCTCACTAAAATCAATATATCAGAATTATGATAAGACCTGTTAAGTCTTTCAACATTTTTCCAAAATCGAGAAAAGGGATGTATTCTTGATGGATGCTCCTGAATTGATTATTTTTTCGAGTACATAGGGTTAGGTTCAGTTTGCACAGTTTTTAATGTACGGCACGCGCCTGGAGCCTGTCGCGAGGCGATGCCTCTGATGACGATGACTCATAAGCCACCACAAAAGGCCCAACAACCCCATTTGAATGAATGAATGAATGCCTGCCAGTTCCCTCGCGTGCCTGTGTCTGAGCCTATGTCTGTGGGAAATGGGGAAATCCTCCCCAGTCTAGCTTTTCGTTCACTCACAGCACTCACTCATTTAACTGCAGACTCTCGCCATGTCGACTAGCCCGAAACCGGTTAAGAAGGTGCCGATTCACTTGCAGAGCGCCGCGAATCGTGTCTACATTAAGAATGGTAAGCTTATCATCCGGCTCAGTGCGAGGTCCATAACATAAAAACATTGCTTTTTATTTTAGGCGAGATCGTCAACCATGATAAATCGTTCAAAGCGGACGTCTACATCGAGGACGGAATTATCAAGTATGTGCCACGATTCTAGGAGTAGAAACCCCTGTACATTTTCCTGTACCTACCGGTTTTCTTTATTTTTAATTAAAATACAAAATTTAAATATTTTAAAATGAAAATACTTGGACCTTCTAAGCATTTCGATTACTTCTTTTCCGAATCTGTTGATACAAATCGCACTTATATTTATACCCGGTACCCATAGGGTACAAGGGTATTATGGGTTAGTGCCAACCTCTGTCCGTCCGTGTGAAACAACAGATCTCAGAGACTATAAGAGCTAGAGTTACATAATTTGGTAGCAACATTGAAATCTGTTGCACGCAGATCAAGTTTGTTTTAAAATTTGGCCACGCCCACTTCCGCCCTCAAAAATCATAAAAAAACGTAAAATAAGCTCTACACACCGTATTTTCGGGTTAAATTTAATAGATATAATAAATGAATAAAATAGAGCGGACGTTTCCTGAAAATTTCAGTAAAATCGGATGATAAACATGGGAGATATTAGCAATAAGGTTCGAATTTTAACACAACGCCCTAAGGAACTGCTGTTGCAAGCTGTAGCCCACAGGTGGCGCATTCGAGCCTTGCAATATAATGGCGCCAACTGCAGAAGAAATGACAAAAGAATAGAGCAAGAAATGACAAAAAATAACATAATTCATTTTTTGACGCCGATCGAGCGGTTTTTTATGTGTTCCTATAAAATGTATCATTCATATTTAAGTATGACATTAAATTGTTTAGGTCGGGAGCTAATTCGAGAGGCGATTTATTTTAATAAGTATCGAAGTAGACTATTATAATGTATGTACAATTTAAAATTGCTTTTTAGTGTGAAGCGCAAACGTTTAGGTACCGGGTATCTCACAGTCGAGCACAGTCGACTGTAGCTTTCTTACTTGCTTCTTCATAGATTTACAAATCACTTGAGATATTGTTATAATTTAATTAATACCCTTAATCAGTTTCAGCAAAGTATTTTATTTAATATCAACAAGGAACTATTTCGCTTTTAAAAACATACTTTACTCAACTGCAACTCCTTTTAAGGTTTGTGGGACCCGCCTCTGAAATTACGATACCAGGAGGCGTACGAACCATCGATGCCAGCGGGCTCATGATCATTCCCGGCGGCATTGACCCCCACACGCATATGCAACTGCCTTTTGGCGGAGCCGTCGCCGTGGATGACTTTTACCACGGAACCAAGGCCGCCGTTGCCGGTGGAACTACCATGATAAGTAAGCATTAGGGTTGATTATTTACCCATGTTCCCGGGTCAGAGGCTTACTATATAACTATCATTCTTTCAGTCGATTTCGTTCTGCCCAACAAACATGAGTCGATGATCGAGGCCTACGACAAGTGGCGAAGCTGGGCTGATCCCAAAGTGAGACATTGAATCTTCTTTAAAAGCTGTGAATGAATAATAAAAAACCTATAGTACCCGTACAAAATTACTTATATAATTATAATTAACAAATTAAGACAGCACTACAGGCAGTATATGTATTTATTGAATTTACATTTGGTTATTCCTCATTTACTTTAAAGGTGTGCTGCGACTACGGTTTGCATGTGGGAATCACTTGGTGGTCCAAGTCGGTCTCCGAGGAGATTGGTATTCTGTGCAAAGAGCTTGGTGTTAACTCCTTCAAAACATTCATGGCTTACAAGGGCCTCTACCAGGTATGCTGTATTCAAATAAGTTTTTGCACGATCCATAAATATATGTATTTTGTAGCTAAACGATTCCGACCTCTTGGATGTCTTTGAGCGCATTCGACACTTGAACGGCGTCGCTATGGTAAGTCATATTGGTCATTTCGGTTTTGGTTTCTATTTGGGAAAAGTATCAGTTAGTTAATAGCCTGCTTAAACAATTATTTCAAAAGTGATACTATTAGCACTAAGCAAGAAATATATAAAGGCGTCAAACAGCAAAAAAAGTGCTATCAACCAAACGGCTGAGTCTGGAACCCCAGAGCAGCCGAACGAAATGTCTAGAACCCCAGAGAGCGTTCGGCTGTTTCGAGATCGAAGCGGTTGTTCGAAAGCATTTCTTGCTTAGTGCTATTAGTTATCAACCCGACTTCATCCACAGGTCCATGCTGAGAATGGCGACATCATTGCGAAGAACACGCAGCGTCTGCTGGCCGAGGGCATCAATGGACCGGAGGGTCACGAGCTTTCCCGGCCAGAGGAAGTAGAGGCGGAGGCAGTGCACCGCGCCTGCGTGCTGGCTCACCAGGTAAGACCACTCCCTGCGGGAGAGGAGAGAGCGTGAGTAGTGGATGTGGATGTCGGTAGCGGGCCAGCCAAAAAAAAAACTGTGCTGAGCTGTAATTATCGTTTATTTATATGTTACACCTTTTGATTTCTTATTATTTCCATTGTGTATGATGCACCCTTGTACATATTATATGCGGTATGCGGTATGCGGCACTCGATATAACCCCTCGATATAAACTCCCGACTCCCGGCTCCCAGGCCGCCTGTCCACTGTACGTGGTTCATGTGATGAGCAAGTCGGCGGGCATTGAGCTGGCCAGGGCCCGCCAACGGTACCGGGGTCGTTACATAATGGGTGAAACCCTGGCCGCGGCGCTGGGCACGGATGCCACTTGCTGCCAGCACCTGGGCTTCGATCATGAGGCGGCGCATGTGCTCAGCCCGCCCCTGCGGCCCGACAAGACGACGCCCGAGTTCTTGATGAAGCTGCTGGCGAAGTAAGTTCTGCCCGGGTTGTTGCTCCGGCCAAGGACGGGGACCGTAAATAACAGAAACAGCTATAGGATCGATAATTACTAGAATGCATGCGGATCTACTGAGCGATATAGTATAAATGGTTTGACATTAGAATAAGGAGAAATTTCGTGGTTAATTTTCAATTACAAAACACAATTCTCAGCTTCTTGTATGTAAAGCAGGGGTCCGCACGGCCCTATCCCGTGGGATAGGAAATTTCTCTGCCGGCGTCGCTGCTCTCATACACAGTATAAACGTTCGTGTGACTTCGGCACAGGTCTTCGGCTTCGCTTCGGCGAAATTAAAGCACAAGGCTAGTGCTGCCGCATTGTCATGTTCTAGCTAAATCTAGCCGCTTTTAGCGTGAAATAGCTGTTTTTTTAGTTATAGCTAGTTATTATGCATATAAAACAAAAGTTAGCTTTTTTTTTTGTCATATCTTGTTACTTATGAAAGAGACGGAAGTCTCTCTCTCTCATTTTTCACATACACAAATGCAATGTTGGCATGTCAATGTAATGGTGCGGACCCCTGATGTAAAGTTAGGCAAATTCCAAGCGATTAGTTTGCAAGATAAAAAGGTATTGTATTAAAGATACATATTTAGTGTGATAAAGCCACTATTTTTGGGTTTAAGCCTCACCATAAGCTTTTATTTAAATTTGACACATAATAAGAGATTCAGTGAGGTTTTCTTTTAGTAAATATTATGATTACGGTCTCTGGTCCTAGGACAATGTACTATATATGTTGATGATGGCTAATCTGCATACTAACCGGGCCTGAGCTTATGCCTGCTTTTATCATATCCACTAACTAACTAACTAACTAACTAAGCTGACTGCACTTTGACTCGACTTAACCCACTAATCCAAACTGATGACGTTTCCATGTTTGCCCATGCTTCACTCACACACGCTCACCAATCGCCCAGATGAAGACGCCGCTCTTCGTTTCCGGCCTGACCAGCAAATCCTCCGCCGAGCTCGTCGGTCGCGCCCGTCGCAGCGGTTACTGTGTCTTCGGGGAGACGCTGGCCAGCTCCCTGGGCCGCTCAATGAGCGGTGTGCCCAAGGGGGATCGCGTTTACTGCATCACCAGTCCGCCGATCCGCGAGTCCGCCGAGACGCCCAGACAGCTGATGAAGTCCCTGGCGTAGTAAGTATCACCAGTCGCTCATATATGTGTAACGATAGAAATGTACAATAGAGCGGACGCCAGTCCTACCTATTGGTATCCTAAAACGGGATAAAGTAAGTGATTTGGAGAGATTTAAGTTCTAGTTTCGCATGTTCAGGGTTCTAAACGTAAGTAAGACATGATCGTTGCACTTCCCACTCTGAGGTGATTGTTCGTTTCGTTTCGTTTCGTTTAACTGACCAACTCAAGATGTCCCCATTTCCCCGATATTGATCCACTTTATACCTTCTGCTCGTAGCGACGACCTGCAGCTAACTGGCAGCGACAACTGCACCTTTAACAAGGAGCACAAGGCTCTGGGCAAGGGAGACTTCACCAAGATCCCGAACGGAGTTAACGGCGTGGAGGATCGCATGTCGTTGGTGTGGGAGAAGGGTGTCCATGCCGGCCTTCTCGATCCCTGCCGCTTTGTGGCCGTGACGAGCACAAACGCGGCCAAGATCTTTAACATCTATCCCCAGAAGGGACGCATCGGTAAGTCTTGTAGCGCTAGGAAGAAAACACCCATTTTATCTGCATTATGACTTAGCTAAACTTAAGCACAAAAAATAGTAATAATTAAAAATTAAATTTGAAACCAATGCATTTCTTTATTTTTTTTATTTTATTTTATTTTTTTTTTGCGCACTTAAGTGTGCTTTGTGATTTATTACTGTGTTAATTTACACAGTGTATATTGTATGCTGTTACTATATATAGAAACTTTTACAATAGTGTAGGCAGGTGTTCAATGGATTTTATAATATTTTGTAGAAGTAGAAAAGTGTTATGGGTTACGAATTTGTGGAGTGGAATTTAGATAGAGAAGCAAACCTTAAACAACTTTTTTAAAACTCTTTCCAATTCTATGAAGCAAGACAGGGTCCCTTTTTAACTAAACAATCTCTCTCGCTCTCTTTCACTCTTTGCCTGTAATGTACCAGCAAAGCAGGAACAACAGCTGTTAAGTTTCACTAGTAGCCAACGAGAGAGCTTTTAACAGCACTCTGAGAGAGCTTCGCATTTTTCTCTGCGATTAAAATTGAGCGAAATCACAAGAGAGAGAAAATAACCGATTCTGCTCCGAGAAGACCACTTTTAAGTTTCTTTTGGTTACGTTTTAGCACAATAACCGAATGAGTGTACGGTTTAAGCCAAATTTATGAGCTCTGCTAAGTATATTCGTTAGAAACTGATGACCAAAACCAATAAAATTGTTTCTCAAAACTAAGACAATTTATGAACTTGTTCCTCTTCCATTAGCTGTTGGCTCGGATGCTGATATTGTGGTCTGGAATCCGAATGCCACCCGCACCATTTCCAAGGACACGCACCATCACGCCTGTGACTTCAACATCTTCGAGGGCATGACCGTGCACGGCATCTGCGAGTACGTTCTGGTTCGCGGACGCATCTGCGCAGAGCGAGGAAACGTGCGCGTAGCCGAGGGCTTTGGACGCTTCATCCCGACGCCCGTTCGTCCGCCGTTTGTGTACGACATCATTGAGGGCAAGGTGCAGTCGCAGTCGCAGCCGGAGGAGCAGCACGAGGAGAAGCATAACGGCAATGTGGCCAAGCGGTTTGCCGAACTGGACATCCAAATTCCAGTGCAGGAACCCATCAGCGCCATGTTGGCCGGCAACCTGGCCATGCCGGCCGAGGGATCACTGTGCAGCACGCCCTCAGTGCGTGGACGCGTCGATGGAAAACGTGATATGCAAGAGTCGTCGTTCTCCATAAGCGGTAAGTTTAACGCCCTAGGGATAACCAATTTGATTTTTAAGGGAACTTATTTATAAATTGGTATTTTCTAAGCTATAAACAGAATGAACTACTAGTACGTTGTTCAGTTAACCCCAATATCGATAGGCTATTAGTTTTATCGGACGAACTGGTTATACACCCAAAAAAAAATCATCATAGAACCTATACGATTGTTACATGAATTCTATACTCTTGAGTATGAAAAATTTCTTAATAAGATGCTTATTTATTTGATACTACGAAAGTATACATTTTATACTCATCTACACCATTATTTCATAATAATCACTAACGCGACAAACAGAAAAGCACTAAATTCCAGCTAACGCGATATGTTATCGAATTTTCGAAGTAGGTTCGTATAAAAATAATACTCAAAAATACACAATTGAAACTATATAGTATAAAAACTAAATTTTTGAGTATACATTTGATATTTTGAAGTATAAAATCTATACTTAACTCGTTATACTGCGTGAGTATACTTTTAAGACAACGCGTAGAAAGGTTAAACCCTTGTTCTTTTTTTGGACGTAGAACAGCTTTTTAAAGAAGTCTTACCTCTCTATTCACAACATTTTACAGAGGAACTGGACAGATCTGGAGTTCGAGCGTGCATCAAAGTGAAGAACCCACCTGGCGGCAAGTCTTCCGGATTCTGGTAGAGATCGCAGTAAGGACGTCGCATCATAATGTGTGCGGATGTGGATGTGGTGTGAAATCGCACAATCTCCGACGACAGTGTAAGCCAAAGTCTGCGCTCATACGACAACTAAACTGGCATTTAATATAGAGAACCCCGAAACAAAATCGTAATCTAACCAAATTTCAAAATAAGTACATATACATATAGTACATATAGCCACAAAACCTATTAAGGAAGAATCGTGCAACCTGCTTCGTTTGCCTCTTGTTGATCAACGTTTTTGTTAAGCTTCACGATTTGGAGATGCCCGATTGCCTGAATTGAGGACTACCAAAAATCAAACAAAGTGCTTATTAAGGATATTTTTTGTTCAACACCCATGTGCGTTTATTTTTAAATAATTTGTTTACTTACAAGGAGATTTAGCACAATTTGTTCGTACTCTTGAAAGCTGAAATAGGCAACAATCCAAGCTAAATCAAAAGGCTCGAAAGGACAACCCTGAGTTGAATATAGTATATTACGCTATTGCAATTGTTTATTGACATAACCCGCTTTTGAAATGGATTACTTGACTTGTCCCCCAAAATCGATCATGCTACACTGGGAGCAAATATTCGCAACTCATCTGAGAATTGGAAGACGTCTTAAATTAGACACTGTAATCATTTTTTCGATGACAAATTATAAATGTGCAAAACTATTTATTATATACACATACTTTATATACATACATTTAACAAAAGCCAGAAAAGCAAAACACAAAGATTCAACTAATAAACTTTACCAAAAAATATTCGACGGCTTCTTTTTCTATGTTAAGGCTACAAGGAAACTCTAGATATTATTTGGGAATACATGAAGATAGTCGAACAGTTTTAAAGTTATATCGATATGTGATCATTCTGATCTGATGACTGAGGATGCAATGCGACATTAGTCTCTCATTAGCCTATTAACCAATAGAGACTCATTTAGGAAGTCAGAAAATAGAGTTATCTATTTTTGCTTTAATTTTTTTTCAAAACAATTAACGTTTTACAGTCTAATTTGCAATATTTCCAGGGACTTAAAGCGAAAAGCGGGTCTATGCAATCAATTTATCGCAAGGAATTACTTTAAGTTTCTCTAAGTTGGAATGGTACTCCCCCTATTGAATTTAATCAAAATTTTACTCAATGCATAATAAACTAAGGGAACTAAGGAAAAATGAGCTGAACAAAATTATCTGCACATTTTAATCGAGCTTGGAAATGTGTTACGGTTTTTATATTTATTCCAATTGATTTTTAAAATTATAGGAATGCGATGGCTTTTAAAAACAATCATACTAATAGTCAGACATTTCTCATCAATACTCTCATCAATCAACAATTCATCAAAATTGTGTTGTGTCGATGAAACTTTAGACAAATTACTGATGAACTTAACATTGGCATGTCCTAGTGAAAAATTCATGGATGAAAACTGTTTTTTTTTTATCAACAGCTTAGGCCAAAGATTTATTGACATTTCATCGATCTGTCATCATCATCATTTTCGAAGTGTGATATTGAGAGAGGCGGCAGAGAGTCGGTTTTGGCACGATTGTTAAATTGTCAAATGAGAAATGATGAAAAGTTGATGACAACGGTCTATTGATGATAACTGGTATTGCAGGGTATTTTACATATTAACAAGAAAGAAAGCTAACTTAGATAAACCTAAGTTAGTATACCCTTGAAGTCTGCAATTGGATCATTGAAAATCGATCCATTTTAGTAATGTTGAAAAAACATCGAATTTTGTAAATTTCACATTTTACATGTAGAAATTTACATTTTCATATAAATCGACCGATCGCGTCTATGGCAGCTATATGATATAGTTGGCCGATCTTAATAAAATTATAACCGTAATTCTTAAACCGTAAAAAAAACGCTATATCTCGAAATTTAAAGAAATACGTTTAAAATCAGAGCAGTTAAAAATCTTTTTACATTTATTTCGCCATCATTCCTATGGCAGCTATAGGATATAGTTTTCCGATTTCGGCCGTTCCGACATATATACTGCGTGCTGAAGAAATAAGACTATGCTAATTTTCAGCTTGATAGCTTAAAAACTGAGAGACTAATTTCTAGATCGACTCGGGTGGTGATGGGCAGGGTGACCGTTTATGGTATTTTTTACAATGTAAAAAACGCTCTCGCTGTCCATAACCAAGCAATTTTGTTCAGAAGATGCCTCCATCAATGCGTTGCAAATATCATGGCAAAATTATAATACCCTCTGCAAGGGTATAAAAATGAAAATTTTGCAACTCTATAAGCGCACACTAAATCTAAAAGGATAAATAAAAGCTCAGCTCTCAACAGGACTCCACTGTATGTAGGTCTCCCTCCCCCCTGAAGGCAATATATCATAGCTGGGGATTAGTTAATGATCGCTTTTATTTTTATTTAAATGGATCTATTTACAAAACGATTTAGCACAATTTGTGTATGTATTAATTGTATATTTTAATGCATATACGCTTACGCTTTATTTAAAAATCATGACTGACAGCAGACGACTATGCGAAATCAAGGGTTTGAATAAATAAACTGCATAACTGTCCTGTCCGTGCAGCTATTCATATATGAATACATAATTACAATCGTTCGACATAACACTCTCTCCGCTTCCGTTTACGTTTCCGTTTCAAGAAGAATACTCCGCATCGCAGGAGGTGTTGCTGGGGCTGGTGCTATCAGTTACTTCAAATGTGATTTAATTTAAATACGTTTAAATTATCAGAGGTAAATTACAATTAGTTTTGCCTTCATCACTCAACTACTTACAATTGGTTAGTTTTACTGCAAAACACAGTGACAATATTATCATTATCATTACAGGGTGTCTCGTACGAATAAACAATCTAATGAACTAGTCTTGATATATAAATAAAGTGTTTGTTGTAGTGCTTTGGGTAAGAACGCAAATATTGGGTAAAGGGTAAAGGTTGGGCAAAGGTTGCTTCTGCTTCTGCTTCTGCTTAATTTTAAATACATCTTTCTCTTCTTCTTTCACTTCTCTCTGTGTTTCGCTTACGCTCTAAAATCATTCGTAATGTGACCTAAAATTGACTTAACAACTAAATTCCAATAGTTTTATAATGACGGTTTATGAGTGGGTTTCCATTTACTTTAACTTCTCTTTACTTTTTCATTCCATGCGATTGTGGCCGGTGATTATTGTTGATTTTGTAATTGGATGACGGTAGGGTGTTAGGAATGCATGCGACCATCAAATTCTTTCGATTTTTCTACCCAAACCCTGCAAAAATTAAAAGCATATTAAAAACATACAACTAAAGAGCTGCGTTGCTATATTACTCACTGCCTGAACCATGCCTGCGCTTGCTTATAGCTTCTTTAGATAGGCGGCACACTTGACCGCACTGCTAACCTGTCCCGTGTTGAGGAGACTCAACTTCTTGTGCTTCGCCCGGAACTTCTTTACATAGGCGTCAATAAGATTTTTAATCTTGTGTGGATTAATTTCACCCGACCGACTGTGGCATATCTGAGAAATAAAATTCGGATTTGATCAATAAATTCCCCAATAACTTCCGACTAAAAGTTACCTTGGGCACAGCTCTTCGCATGATGTCCTTGTAGTCCTCCTTGGTAATCACCTTCTTGTTGAAGTGCGGCTTCAAAACTAACTTCACCTCCTCAACGACACGTTCCTGTCGATTTAACTTGCGCAAGAACTGCAACATAAATGCAAAGAATTCATTATTTGTCGGGGCTTCACGAGGTGCATGTCTGAAATGGACTCACTCTATCCTTGTTCTGCAGATCCGTTGCCGAATTGGGCACATCGTCGTATGAATCTGGTACTCTTCCACCTGAAAGTGATTGAGAGACATTTTAAATTGGAAACTTTTCACTTATTAACTACCAGCATAAATGAGTTTTTCTGTTCCCTAATAGTGCATTTTCATAATTAAAGATTTTCATAAATTAAATGTAGGTAATTCCACTGCAACGTCTACATAAAGCTGATCCGGCTTTGTTTTCATTT
>VNJO01001860.1:0-55952 GCA_008042535.1 Drosophila tani | reverse complement strand
GGACTTAAGTAGAATTGCAAAAAGCATTTGTTCTGGTATTTTTGCTATAACCTTTATATTTGTCATATCGCGATAATATGCAATATATATTATTTTACTCCCAGGGACCTGGCTTTACCATGAATGATAGAAGTGGTGATAGAGGTGATCTCTGTTCTGCACCTGCAAGGGCCAGGGCTAAAAGCGCCAAAATTCCTTGGTAGACCCTCATAATTGCGTGGGGCTTATTTGGTTTTTAATAAAGTAATTCTCAAAACGGGCTCCTATTTATGCGGAAAGTACTCCAAAAGAATTTATTTAAAATGTCTGACACGGACTTAAGTGGAAGTGGAAAAATACTATTGTGTTTTGATTGGCTAATAAATATATATTTAGTAATAAATTTGTCCTTTTGATCGCAAGCTCACGGGTGGACACAAGCCCCTGCACAGGCCCAAGATTAAAAACGCCACATATCCTAGGTAGATCCTGATGATAGCGTGGGACTTGGCTGATTGTTAATGAAATATTTCTTAAAGCGGGCTCCTATTTATGCGGAAAATACTCCAGAGGAACTAACGAAAATTTCACAATTTAAAATGAATGACACGGACCTAAGTATAATTTTTTAGTATTTTGTTTGGCTAATAAATGTATATTTAATAAGGAACTAACGAAAATTTCACAATTTAAAATGAATGACACGGACCTAAGTATAACTTTTTAGTATTTTGTTTGGCTAATAAATGTATATTTAATAATACATTTTAAACTATAAATAATTTTTTATATTTGGCATTTGCGAAGATATGCAATAAAATATTGATGCGATTTTCTTAGTTATTATTTCCCCAGGTATACTGCTCCAATCAATGGAATTCGTATCCTTCGGCCATCTGCTCCTGTTATGGCCAAGATTAGAAACGCCAAAGTTCCTAGATAAATCCACATGATTATGTAATCCCTGGCTGATATGTAATATATAATAATAAGAATAAGAATAATAATTCCCGGAAAATATTCCAAGGAAAGGACTGACACGGACTTAAGTAGAAATGGAAAAACATTTTTGTATTTTTCTTATTTTTTGGCTCATAAGATATAGCTTTTGTATTTGTTATACATTATTTTTTCTAACCGCATCGGACCAAACAATGACTCGAATCTTTTTGGGAATGGGCTCCTGTTAGGGCCACGATTAGAAGCGCCACAATTCCTACGTAGATCCTCGTGCTTATATAAAGCCTGATTGATTTGTAATATAATATTTTTTAGAGAGCTCCCTATTTATGCGGAAAATATCCAGGGGCAACTAATTATTATTATTTTACGATTTAAAATTTCTGATACTGAAATAATAAAAAGAGATAGAATGTAAGTGAATATAAAGGGGCAATTGTAAGATAATTTAAGGAATTTATTTACAAGTTTCTTACCATTTCGAATTTTAGCCAAGGTTATTGCTAACTAGAAAAATTAGTTTATATTTTATATTTTATAGAAACTAACTAACACTGCCGTTCATTAATTTCACATACTGTCATTATATTTTCTGCCATCATAATGTTTTCATTTACGGATACTGTCTTGGCTTCCATCTAAATTACTTGACAGCCGTAAATCAATTAAAAGGTCTATGCGAATATTATGCCAGCCCCGCGCCCGCCCGTCTAACAGTCTAGGCATTTTAATTGAAATTAATTAGGTGGGGTATCATCCGTATGGAGCCCAAGGAACGCGGCCCCGGAGTGGTGCCAGCGAAGGCAACGAGCTCCAACTACTTCACGCCAATTGTTGACAGTCAGTCGGCGAATGCCAAGTTGTTGGGCGAAATGAATTGCAGCTGATGTGGCTTTTGTTACTGCACGGAGAGAAAAAAGGGGGTTCGAAGGGGTTATCATATATCTGAGAACTTAAGCCAATTCCAATGGAATGCACTACTTTTTTGACTGTGTGCCGAGGAGGTGCAGAGTGCAGCAGCATTCGTTGTGTGTCAATCAACGGGGCCCGACATGTGGGTCTCTTCCTTACGAGCATTAAAGGCGCTCGGCTGGAACAGAGCAGGCGGCAGGCGGCAGGCGGCACTGCATTTGCCATTTATGACAGTTGAAATGTCAAAAGAACAGCGAACAGAAGGCATTTGCAAGTGTTAAGCGCTCCTTTTCGAGGAGAGTCGAGTCTCGTGTCTCCAAGAGCGCAGCTGTTTTTGATCTGCCACGCCGCCTTGGGAAAAGGGGTGAGCCGAGCCGAGCCCTCCCATATGTATCTCTCCCCTCATAAATCAAGTTAACGGCCTCGTCAAGAGCACATGAGTGGATATTGTAGGGAAACTAATTAAAGAAAATGAATTAAAAACACTGGAGGCAAGTATATCGATGATTGTTGTGATTCATTACGATCTTTATAAGTTAATAACAATCAAATCCCTAAATTGAGATCATCTTGCTTAAAAATTATTCAGAATATGGTTTGTTTTATACAAAAACTGTGCTCTCTACTGACCACTTCCTAGCTGATTGACTATTTTATTCTCTGTTAAGTAGAACACCATTTATTCAGAACGCATTCCTGGCACTTGCTCGTATAAATACATATTTTAAATTTGAATTTTTGTGAAGCTTTTTAGCATTTTAATTGCGCAGAGTGCGGACAGACTTGTTGAAACGCTTGTTAAGGGGCACTTTTATGTCAAAAGGAAATAGTCGTCGCTCCGGCACCGGCCGAATGTGTTATTTGAGCTATGGGCAAAGGCGTAAAAATCTGCGTAATTAAATTTTATTTTTGGGCGACAGCAGCTGTTGCCCAGGGATTTTTTGGGGCGGCGAGTGTTGAGGGATTGGTGGCGGAACTGTTGCCGCTGGTGGCACATGGTCCGCTGGCTAATTAGCTTCGCTCGAGACTCGAGTCTTGATTCTCGAACATCAAAGCCGGGGCGCGCACGCGACACCTTCGCAGGGAGCCGGTGCCGGAGACCCGGAGAGCCCAAGACGAATTCATCGACGGCTGTCAAATTAGCAAGGCAAATTGCAAAATACACATACTCCGCATATACGTATGAATCTGCATAATTTGTGCAAAAATAAAAGAGTCATATTTATATGCTCCGCAGCAGCCATCGCATCCACTTATTTAGGCTTGTTTTCTGGCCCCCCTCGAGTGCCACTTGTTTTGTTTCCCTTTTTGCGCCGCCTGCTCACTTCGATTCGCCGGCACTTTCATCTCGACGCGAACCCAACTCATCTCATCTCAACAGATACTTATGTGGCCATATGGTGGCAGCCCCTCCTGCCCTTCCTCATGCTCATCCGCATCCCATTCCGTCATCGTCTTACACTCAATAACAGCGAGCGGAGCCAGTCATGATGTGCGATATTAAAATTAAGTGTTACATTTGTCAGCGATGATGCGCGTCGAAGAGCAAACGAGATCTGATATAGAAGCGATTCGATGGGGTTCGGAGATCGGATCACCCGAGTGCAACATAATCAAAGCTGCGATTGATCAACAGATGGTTGCCAGAACTCATATTGGGAAGCTGTGGATAACGAGTATCGGTTCCTAATTGGGTCAATAGGTTCTACTTTTCATGGCAAGCCAATAAGGATTTCAAACGAAAATTTCAAAAAGTATTGAACATAATTGAGAAATCAAGATTTATCTCTCCCAAATCATTGGGAACTTTGAAGAGTAAAAAGTTAGAGAGTTGTCACACTTCAATAAAAAACCTCTTAAAAAGATTTTGTAAAAATAGCCATTTGGTAACACTAAAGACATTAGAGCATCAAGATGAGTACTGCCATACAAGAGAGCGGCTGGCTCCAAGATCTCTTGAAAATGTGATCAAAAGTCAGAAATAGAGAGAAAAAGCGTTGTAGAGGCGGCCAGCGGAAAAATAGCTGCATATTGCAATTCAAATGTATGACCGTCTTTATAGCCTGAATTTAGAAAAAACCTTGGATATCGCAAGTAATTATACAAAGTATTATTATAAAAACATATATTGACAAAAACCTTTTCACCTTCAGTTCGCAAACCAAATAGTTAAAGGGAAAACAGCTACGCAAGCTAGAAACTAGTTTCCAACCCCCCTCTAAGCTGTGATTCGCCCCTCTTCAATTAAAATATAATTAAAAAATTCAATTGCTTCTTGGGTCGTCGGTTGTCTGGACTTAATGTTTCTCGAATGACTCACGAGTGTTTTGTGGCTGCCTTTTATCTGGCGCCCCCAAGCCATCTCCGACTGCAATGACACTTTAAAAGGGGTCAGCCGGGGGTCAGGGCACTTCAAAGTTAACTTTTTCGGTGACATGTGCGACTCAAACCCGAGCCCCAACTCGACGCCCCGTGTTGCCAAGTGAAAGTGTAACTGTAATGCTATCCAACTGTAATTATATACAGTCTGGCGTCCAAGTTTATCTAGCGTCGAGCGCCGAGCTGCGAGTGTCGCTCAAACGCAGCTCGGCTCGGCTCTGTTCTGGCTCGTCGAGCTGTCTGGCTGGCTGTCATAAAATATAAAACTTTGGCCCCGAAATATCCCCCGTCTGACTATGTGTGTTTGTCTGGGCCGAAAGTTTGCAGTTTTTGTTGCCAGCTTGCCGGAGTCGGAGACGGAGACGGAGACGGAGACGGAGACCTCCTCGGGTTTCGGTTAGTTGCGTGGGTGTAACTGGCAGCGCCATTGGCCCAATTACACTAAACGAGTGTTTCGCAGATCCCAGCAGGAGTGCCATCCCCATCATCCCTCCCCCCACACCCAGTAGCCGGCTGTTTGCCAAGATAAACGACGGAGGATTCGACTAGGATTCAACTCGAGGAGGAATCCGGACTCCTCCTCCTCCGCGGGCGCTGTCCCTGTAATTTTCGGGCGTTATAATGGGGCTTAATGCACAAAACTCGTTATCAGCAGGAGCGTTGAAAAGTTTGCCGAGAAGCCAACAAATGGAACTCGAGCGCGTTTGATTAAATGCATGTAATTTGGCCTGAAGGCCCTCTAACGCCGATTCACATCCAGATCTGGGAGAAGCAGCCAGAGGGCCATCAATCGCGATTGTCTGTCTGTCAAATTATGCGGAATGAGCGGCAAACAGAGCGCAACTCGAATCAACTCGCTCCAACTCCTACAACTCAAACACTTTTGGCTAGACAATGACCCCTTTCAGTGCCCGAAACCGAAACCCAAAAGGTAAACAAGTCTAGATGTGAGAGATGCACTGGAACAAGTGGAAATATATTTGAAAAGAAATAAAAAGAATTGGAAATAATACTGTAATACCCATTAATAAATATTTTCATTTATATTAGGACCACCTGAAAATAAGAAAGCATTACATTTAAAATAATTTAAAAATGTTTCTTGGCTTAGTAAATATGAATTTAAGAATCTTTAAGGTTACTGATGAGAAAGCTTCACAACATCCCAAATTCCATTTAAATATATTTAATTTAAAAATTTGGAACATCGCATAACTGGCAAATCTAGAATTTCTTTAAGTCCCAAAGTCTTAGAATAAAGATCGTTCTTCTTAATAATTTCTCCCTGTGCTGGCCACTTTTAGCATCCTATCAACCCCTTCGGGCTGCCATTTATGACACCTCGCAGCCTCCGCCGATGTACGATGTGAGAAATGCAATTTTATTGCTTGTGAAACATGTCAAGTTCTGGCGAGAACAGAGATCCCAGCAATTTAATGCCGCCGGATTTGGAAGAATTTATATGGCACTAGGCGTGGCACACCTACCGGCACATTTTTATGTCTTCTGGCCCGGTCCGCTCTGTCTCTGATCTTTGCGAGCGGGTCGAGAGTCCCTGCCCGAGTCGGGCATAAAACTCGTCAGCATTTTGAACTCCTCATAAACGTGATGGGCCGGCCATTCTAGGCCATATCCCGTATGAGCACGGTTTCGTTATATGTTTTATGGAAATTGTTAATGCTCTTCGGCTGTTTACGATGCCGATGGTGGGCGTGGCCGAGGCCGAGCACAACACAGAATATTTTTTTTTTGGCCACATTTGCTTAGTCAGTTACATTTTTACGAGGTGCCGGCCGGAGGAGAGTGAAACAAATAAGAAAATGGCCCATTTCCGGCAGTGACATCTTGGCAAGAACTCGAGGGGAGGAAGGGGGAAAGTTATGTAAGGAATTCTCATCCCGATAAGCCATCTACTGGCCACCACTTCATCATAACTCTGGGCCGCCTTTGTTCGCCTTTGGGCCGTCGTAAGCCGATTTACCTTTAATCCCTCGTCCAAAGTCAAAGTTAACGATCTGACCCACTCGTAATTGCACTTGCCAACTTTCACTTTTGAGCTGGGGCTCTCTTCAAGGGAACGGACCCTGTCCGTGGTCCACTTTCTTTGTCATAAATTCGCCACGAACATAAGTTATGGTTTTTTAAAAAGCGAGCCAAGCTTAAATTAGTTTTGCCCGCATATTGCACACATTTTATGCAGGCTGCAGTTGGCCATTTCGAGGCTCTTTCCTGTGCTTTCTGTTCAAGGACAATTTAATTATTCAGCCTTATTTTCGCAGACTTTTTGCACACAGCTTGCACTTCCGCTTCCGCTTCCGGTTTCCGCCGCCCCGCTTCCGGCCTGCCGCTCCGGCCATTGTTGTCCTTGTCTTCGGCACACAGAGCACACTGCACTAGAAAAGTTTTTCCATTTCCTTGTCGCTCTCGCTCTCGCTGTCTGCTTTTCGCCCAGAACAAGCTGGCTGGCTGGCAGAGCTGGGAAAAGCCGGGCGGGAAAGCTTGCCGCAAACTTCGCTGGCGCTCTAATGGAACTTTAAGCTAGATTAATTTTTTAATTAGTTCTTTTGTTGCTGCGCACTGAAGTGCCGCCGCCCTGCCAGCGGCATCTTCCCGGGCAAGTTGCCGCCTCTCCTCCGGCTGGCTGCATCCACCAGGAGCAGCGCCAGCCTCGTTTGTACTCCTCAGTATCGCCTCCATTGCCGGCAAATGGAAATGGCAATGGCAATGGCAGCCATCGCATGCAAACTAATTTTTAAGCACTGGAAAAGCAAATGGGGAATATTATCTTAATAGTTTAGAAATACAATTAAGATCTTGGGCGATGAAAGTATAAATATTATACGTTTTGTCTGCATATGTGTTGTGTTTCTATACCCCAAAATAATCATTCTATATTCATGAATATATTCATATTGAGATATTTTGTTCTCTAAGTTAGGAAAAAATACTTAAACTTAGAATTTTCAAAAAAATCCGTTCTCAAAATGAGAGGAGTACGTACTTGAGAACGCGATTTCTCAATTTCCGGATGACATAATTCTCTCTGTATAGGAATAAACATTTTTTCAATAATTTCTAGACCATTAATATTTTATTAATAATACTTATGGTTCTAGAAAATATAACTTATGAAAATCCAAGCACTTTTTATGCTTTAAAGTTATATCGCATTCACTCGTAACTTTAACACTGTTTTCTTTTATTTTTCTGTACTAAAAGCCTCTTTAAATCTCGAATTTATTTCTCTCCCTGCATTTACTTGCAGAGTGCTTTATTTATATATGAACATACACCGCCAACTTTGGTGGGAGCCACAGCTGCTGGAAGATCTCGGTTAAACTCCTTCTGCAGACTGCAGCTGGGTCCTTAAAGCTCGCCAGTGCGCCGCAGGCAATAAACAGCGCAATTTTATTGAAAAAATCCTTAATTAAATTTCCGTTTCAATGTGTCAAAGTGTGAACAACACAATAATTTGGTTCTTTATTAACTGCTGCCGCCGCGTCGATGTTGCAGGGGCGTGGTAGCAGCAACATCAGCAATCTAGGCAGCAGCTGCAGCACGAAATCCTTAATAAAGTTAAGCAACGCGGATATGTGTGAGCCAGTGTGTGTGAGTGTTGGCCATATCCTGCCACCGGAGGTGTCAATTTAAAGCCAATTTAATTTGCAGCCACAGCAGCAACAACAGCAGCAGCAAGGCCAGAACACAAAGAACGGCCCGAAGAACTTGGCCCAGCGGCAATTTTAAAGCCGCTCGCAAAAAAAAAGCGAACTCGAGGACCAACTGCAAGAAGTCGCTGGCAAGGGAAATGGAAATTACAATTTTTAACTGGGCCGGGTCTGCTGCCGCTCTGAATATGCCGCTTTCAATTAAAAGCCATTGGCCAACCGACATTGGCCACGCCGCGAACATGGAACTGCGCGGGCTTCCGAATGGGATTCAAAGGCAGGGGGAATGGGTATCGGCGAGTCCTGCCACATATGTGCCGGCATTGTTGCCGGAGTGTTGCAGCAGTTTGCGAAAATTGCCAGCGAATTCCGACCGAATGTGACAACAATGACGGCAGCAGCATCAACAACAGCAGTAGCAGCAGCAGCAGCAACTGTGGAAGCCACTGCAGCAGCCACTGCGACCTAATTTGCAGCTGCAGATGGCCAACAGATTGAAAAACGCTGCAAAAACTGTTTACGGTTTCCTTTTTATAGGAATCGGGGAAAAAATCCAATCGAATATTAGTACAGATGTTTCCTTTAAATATTTAATTCATATCTTATTTATTTGAAAGGGAATACAAGGACAGATAGCTTTTTAATTCCTTTGAACTTGATGTCAAAGAAGAATATTGAATGACGGTATAAGTTATTTAAATGAATAAATGGAATTACTAATTGTTTAGTTACTTGAAACCAGTTAATTTATTTAAGATATATTTTAATCCCTGACTTTCAGTAAATATCCAATTAGAAAACTAACAACGCAACTGCAGTCAAAAGATACTGCAACTACTTAGCCGTCTTAGCAACTGCAAGACCCTTAACCCCATCTTAACCCCGTCTTAACCCCCAGCGACACACACGTTTGTCATGTTAAACACGAGAGTTGCTGCTCCAAGTGGCGACGACAAGATTTGTACTACCTTTGCCCGAGGAGGAGCTGCTGATCCTGGCGGTGCTCCTGGTGCTCCAGCGAACTTTTTCGGGGACAAAGCCAAAGACAAACTGGCGTGTATTAAATTTTTGTCAAAGACAAAATGCCTCCACGAGGAGCGGCTGGAATTGGCTTTCTGTTTCGTGAACGGTTCGCTGGGTGCCAAGGCAAAGGGTCTGGGTCTGGTCTGAGTCCTGCAACAGGAACCCGGCTTTGGCCCTAAGCCCGGCCATAATGCAGCCAGCCAGGATGTCTGAACTAAGGGATAAGGATGTGCCTAGTGCCTAGTGACACACTTTCCCGCCCAGAGAACAAGGCAGTGGCTTATATTAAAATTTCTGGCCGGACAGTTTTATTTTTATCCAGCTTCCCCGCTTCTTTTTTGCGCCCAGCAACATTTTAGTTTTTCTCAGTCTTGGTCCTTGGACATCCTTCGGTTTTTTTGGTATTTTTTTCCTAGATATTCTGGAGAAATACGGGGGCGTGTCTGCGGCTAACAAAAGTTGTGCGCAGTCAGTTGACATAAATTTCGTTAGCCTACTTCCAGGCGAAATTGCTTACAGGCAATGGCCCAGGCGCTATTATTACCATTTTTCTGGCTCCTGGTCCGCCCAGGAGAATAGCTGCCAAAAACCTATATTTAATGCTCGAAACTCTATCGTTCTACTTAGCAAGTTCTGAAGGAGAGTGAGAGGGCTTTCGGTTTGCTTAAAATAAAACCATTACATTAGCAACAATATATATTAAAAAGTGAACTAAAAGTCAATGTGAGTTTCTTAATTCCCGTTTATTCAATTATTCCTTTAAGGGCATGTGCTAGTCGGGCCAAATGTTTCTCCCGACTCAATGGCGGAAAACAAAAGTAATTTTAATTAAAATATTACGACTACTTTATGCCGAGTAGCACCTACAAAAGCGTCGTAGTCGTCGGGCGATGGCATGCAACTAAAAAATAAATTTAATTATGCAAAAAGTGCGCTGCACTCGACTCGGGAGAGTGGCCCCCTTGTTGGGAGGGTATGTGGCGGGGCCCACGGAAATTATTTCAATTGTATGCACTTCAGGAGAATGAGAACAAAAAGTTGGCCAAAAGCAGAGGAAGAAAAAGCGAAACGAATCGAAACGAAACGAGAATTTCGAGAAGACGAGCCCGAGCCCGGTGCACTTAGGACACAGAACGTGGAGCCACCGCGGACAGAAACCACTGACAGACGGACAGACGGACCGACTCGGGGGCCATTTGAATGAGGTGCTGACTGACGGACCGAGCCGGGCTTTCGGCCAGGTTAAGACCCAGCGACGCCGACATCAGCAGACCAAAAACTTTCGGCCGGCAATCCGAGCGGTGGCCTGAAGTGGCCGCCGCCGACTCGATGGAATGACGATGGTTAGCCTGGGCTACCTTCCTACCCTCCTACCTTCCTGAGTGCCTCTTTTCGGAAATTCAAATTTCCGATTCTTGATGATTTTATTTAAATTTGCGTATTCGAGTGTTTGTCGGAGGCTCTTCAAGTGCAGACTGCCGACTGCCGACTGCCGACTGCCGACTGCCGACTGCCGACTGCCGACTGCTGGCTTTGTTTTTTGGCCAAAATTGTTGAAATTGGCAGGAATTTCTGCGTCCAAATTGGTCCTCTCTTCCCGCTCTCTTGGGCCAATTAACATAGTGGGGCTTAGCCATGATTTATTTCAGCGGAGGAAGTCCTCATTATCATATCAGTCTTAAGTGCAGGCGGCAGCTGCTGAAGCTGGCCAGCGGGGGGATCCCGGCGAGGTGTAAACATGACAAACATGGCCAGAAACTTGGCGAAGGTCACGCCGGCAGCCGGCAACTGCAGTGGCTAGATAAAGCGGCCAGACACAGACACGTGTGCCGGGGCGGGCAGTCTGGGATTTCGGGACTTGCACAGAGAGAGCCACCCATTATGCGGAGGCAGCTGCCCGAGAAGGCGTGGACAAATCTACATTTCGGTGGTTATTTATAGCCCTCGGGCCAGAGCTACGATCTGAGATTGTCTGGGAATTCGGGCTGCAAAACCCCGCCGACTGACTGGTCATAATTTGTAGCCACGTTTTGGTTAATCTTTTGTTTAATTCGGTAAGTTGATTTCCGATCGAAAGTAACCCTTGTTAAGAGGAAGAGATGCTATCGCTGGAAAAGGGGCTGCACGTGGTGCGCAAGTAGACCAAAGTCAAAAAGCAGGAATTAGTCAAATTCCCTGAGATCACATTCTCAACTCCCCTGATCCTCGACTGCTGTCCATTTAAGCCGCTTGTCGGCTGGCTATCTTCCCGAAATCTCTGCCATATCATGCATTCCCCATCATCAGCGCGACTACAACTAGCATTGCCAAATTGCAGCCGAAAACAGCTCGAACTGTGTTACTTTGACACATTGCGGGCTAGTTATGCCACGATATGCCCAATCAGAGCCACGGCCCACTAACTAGCCCACTCACTCGGCCAAACGCCTCTGGGTCCGCACGTTTAATTGCGGGTACCCCGACTTTTGGCCCAGTGCAGCTCTGAGTGTGTGTGCGACATAATGTAGCGGCCCAAATTATACCACTTATGGCCGAAAAGGCCCCCAACTCCGCACTGCACACAGTTAACAAGAACGAAGCAAAGCCAAATGAGCGACAGGCAAACGAGTGCAGCTTAAGTTTAGTTCTGGCCGCCTTTGTTGGTCTCTTGCCTGTTTTCGGCACTTCTCGTTAGCACCGCGCAGCGGGGCAGAGGGCAGGGAACCGACCGATCTGGGTCCAGATCCAGATACAGATACCCGAGATAAGTTCAGGCCGGACACAGCTGCGCCGAAAATTGTTTGGCATTTTGCGCATGCGTCGCGGCAAACGCGATCTCGTGAGACCAACGGCTTGACTTTGGGGGAAGAAGGGGTTTTTGGTTTAAAAATAAAATAAATAAAAAAACAGTAAAAAAGGAGAAGGCCAACAACGGATACTATCAAGTCAGGGCTAAGGTACAGTGGTTAAAGAAAAGTTTCTAAAGAGATCAAGGGGTGACTGTCATTAAATTTAATTTTACTCAAACCTAAAGCTTCAGGATATTAAAGAATATTAATTAATGCTTTATAATATTTAAAATATTTATATACATAGTTTAGCATTTTTTAATACTTAATTCAAAAGGATTCTGTGATTTCTTAAAGACATTCTCCGCTCTGCAACCACTGTCTGCCTGCAGCAGCCAATAAGAAATTCGGCTTTGCTTTTCTCAAGATCTCGGAAAGAGTTTCAGCACCTCTTGCCGCGAATATGGCAAAGGGAATGGGTCTGGGGATCCAGGGACGAAGACAGAAACAGAGACAGAACCAGAACACCGAGTGTTGTTAGGGAATGCGAGGCAGAATTAGCTGAAATAGTTGTAGGTACAAATTTTAGAGGCTGTTCGGCGTTCGTGTTGTTGTCAGCTGGCTGTTGTGTGTGTGCGTGGTGTGCCAGAAACCGTTAGAAGGCCAACAGCGTTGGCGCTTGTAAGTGTCAATGGGTCTAGACGGGTTTTTGGGCCGCCAGTTCGCCAGTTGTCCGCCGTTACAGTTGTTACTGTTCTTCGAGTCGGAGAGCCCAGCGAAAAAAGCGGCGAGTAGTACGCAAATTATTGCATTGCACATAATTTATTTGACTATAATTACAATTAATTACGGTAATTATGTTGTTTTTAGAGACCAATGCCAACTCAATTATTTGAGCACACACACACACTCTGCAAAAAGCTCTCGAGCTCTTTCGAGTCGAGTTGCCGTTTTTGCTACATGAAAAGTTTGTGGTTGGCAAGTCCCGACTTCCGTTTCCGCCATCCCATAGCGGCATCTCGTTCGCACTCGCTGCCATCCGGAAGAGGCAAAAACAGCGACGAAAATAACATTTGTGCTCGGCGGCAAAACTTTTTCCACGTTGTGGCAAAACTTCTGTGCGGGCGAACTATAACTGGGAGGGTGTGGACGCTTGAGTACAGTTGTGCCTGATAAAATAGTATGAAGATATCGATTATATCGATAAAATATCGAAAAAAATTAATATCTAACAAGGTTTAGTTTTAGGATTAAGAATAAAGAAAAGTAAATCTAAGGGGTGACAGATATATTTAATTTTAATAGAATAGTACACACCTGTTAGTTATACTGAAAATTAATTATATCATAATAGTATGAAGTAATCGATTATAACGATAAAATATTGAAAATAAATATATATCTAACAAGGTTCCGTTTTGGGATTAAGAATAAGGAAAAGTAAGTCTAAGAGTTCCCAGATATATTTCAATTGAGCATACGGAGTTGTTTGTGGGGAAGACAACTAAAATGCCACCCTTTAATTGTACATTAAATAAAACGCACGATTCTGCCAATATTATTACGTGATTTATTAGCTAAGTTCGGAGCTGACTGACCGCCCGGCAAGCTAAGCTTTAATATATATATGTTTTCATGTTCATGTGTTTACAAATGTAGTTTCGCTGAATAGATAACGCGACAGATGTAGCGAGATAAGGAAGGCAAAGAATAGCCGAAAAAGAGAGCGTGTAAGAGCGCCGCAGGTGCAATGGTACACCTATGCGCACCTCACTAGGCGCTGGCGGTCTGCTCTAAACAGGAGTATTATTGAAGCTGTGTAAAAATGTATATTTTAGTTGAAAATCTATTCAAATTGAGATTTCTCCTAGAAATAAAGATATAGAGATAAAGAAATTTTAAGTAAATATCGATATTTTTATTTTTCGCGTTTAATATCGCAAATCCGCTCACTTAACTTGGGAATATGATGCATATTTATTGAGTAGCTGCCTTGATTTATGTCCGAAGTATTTTCTTGTACTACTTTTATTAATTTGATGAAAGTACTCCTATTTTCCCGGACTCATGTGTATGTGGGCGGAGGACAGTGTAGCCGTCTAACACCGGGCGTTGCCCAACGAACACTCTCGACTTTTCCCCCCGGTCCAAAAATTTCCAGGAAAGGGCGGAAAAACTGCAACAAAAACTTATGACAGAGTGTGTGGGTGTGCGTGTGTGTCTCTGCCTCTGTCTGCTTCTGTGCCCGTTCCTGTCTCGGTTCCTTTTCCTGAGCGAGTGTGGCAACCGCAATCAAAAGGGATATTTAATTGCGCCTAATTAGCCAATTTATGTTGTTGTGTGCCACCAGCAGCGGGGCCAGGCCCTGGCTCTAAGCATATTAACTTTCTTCCGCCGCTCTTATGCAAAATGTTGCGGTCCTTGTGGCGAGGGGCCACGCCCACAGGTATGCAGCTGCCACAAAGCGATATTACCTGATTTCCCAAATGGCTACAAAGTGCACTTTAAAGGCTTCAATAGGAATTTAATAGTCGATTTCTAGATAAAGCGACCGCACGACATGCTAAACTTGGAATAATAAATTAAATTCCTTTAAAGGCAGTTATATAAATTCAATATTTAAATAAAATTCGATGATTTAGCCTTTAAATAAATAATAATATAGCAATTTAAAAACCTTTAAAACCGAGCATGCAAAAAAAGCCACAACCTTATTAGCAGATTCTGCATTTACATTTTCCATCACGAAACCAGAATTCCTTTGCCAGGACTTTCGCTTCTCCATAATAGTGGCCCTAATCCCAATCCCATTAAGCCCCAAGGTCCTCAGAGCTCGGCGCTGAGAGTGGCTTAAGAATGCATTGAATATTTCGCAAATTGTTTATCGATGGCAATTGATTTGCCTACCGCCGACAGTTGCACGTCGCCGACAGCCCGGGACTGGGGCAAGGACGAAGCTCCAGCTCCTGGCAGGCTCATCCATCCGCCGGTGACCCAGTTCCTGGCTGTCTCCAAAGTCAAACGGAGTGAATGGCTGTCACCGGCACAGAGCCAAGCCCACACTGAGTAGCAACAATGGCTGAGCCGGGCTGAGCTGGGCTGGGCTGAGGCGGGGCAACAATGCCTAAACGAACACAATAATGACAGACAGGAGCGCCGTTTGTAGGGGGCGGAGTTTTGCATAAATCGATAGTTTAGTTGCTGCGCTTTAAGGACTCCCAGCCGTCCTAATGCGTTTAATTTTTCTTCTGCAACAATTTGCCAGGTCTCTGGCACGTCGCCCTCGCATTTTTTTTGCTCGACATTAAATTTTATTTCGCGCTCCGCCATTTGCATAGGAAATTCATTAATTTTCCACGCGCCGCAGAGACACCGACTGCTAGACAAATTCGTGCGGCTGTTGAACCATAAATATAAAATTCATTGAGACTCGGTAGAAAGTGAGTGTTACGGTTTCAAGGGGCTGCTAAGCCGGCAAACGCAAATTCGCTTATCATTGCGTTTCTTTCTATCTGGCCAGGCTTTCGTCTTGTCATTGCTGCTGCCCGCTGGCCATTTCCATTTCCTAGACGGGATCGGGACAGGGCTCTGGCACATATGGACACTTCAAGCTGTCAGTCGGCGCATTGTAATCGGCGTCTGACCCGCATTAATTATACCTCCACTGACATGCGATATTCACACTCCGTTCCCCGCCTGTCCACTCGAGTCGCTTGCACGGCACTTAAGTCTGTACACAGAGCCAAAAACCAGTAAAAAGTCTTTAATTTTAATAAAATAAAATAATTTAAATATAAAAAAAAGTTGCAGATTTATAATAAAATATTTTTGAGATTAAAACTGGCCAAGTCTTAATGTCAAGGTTATTAAATGGCTTTTACTTGTTTATAGATTTCTCTCAGTGCCCTCAAGATGTTGATGGCTCCAAATGGAGCTCCATCTCGGGCTCGTTAATCGATATTGCTATAAGTGTCCGAGGCTGGCTGCCAACTCTTTGCGTCCGTCTGCAATTGAGCCGCTGCGTCCAGGCCATTGACCATTCTTTTCTATCCTATTTACTCGGGCCTCTCTCGCCTCGCTGGCTGTTTACTTGGCTGTGAAAATCGAAAGTCGCTTCACACCTTCAGCCATCTTTTTGGGGGACTGCGTGTACCCGCCATGTGGGTTAAGTTCAAAAAGCAAACACTCCAGCTCCAGCTCCACATTGCTGCAAAGTATCCATTGCCCGTGGCATCTCCATCTCGAGGTCTTGGTCTCCCAACACTGTTTGTTCTCTAATGGACGGCGCTTCACTTTCTATTGTCTGCATTTGACACACATTTTCCGCTTTCATTCCGCTGAAAGTCGGGGCATGTGAACGCGTTGCCAGAAGTATGAGTATCTCGATTCTAAAGAAAGTATCTCGATGGTCTTAGCCTCTCGACAATGGAATTGGTCGAGTTCTGGGTAAATGAAAGATGTCTGGAAATGGGTGTTTAATAGGGCTTTCAGTTGATGATAATGTAATTGAAGTAAAAACGTAGAGGAACGTAGTTAATAGAAATCAACTTAAATACCAAGAAAGTCTGGCTTATTAATTTTCAATCTCTCAGCCATTCCTGCATTGAGGAATTCCTCCAAATTCAAAATCAGAATCCCATTAAGCGATTTAGCGATTCGATTCCGAGGCGCCCCTTCTTCCTGCTTCTTCCGATGCTGCCGCCGCTAATCTCAGCTCAAATGCAATGCAAAACTGATAAACGCTGCCGGGGAATAATCCTGCTGCTGGAAAATCTACTCGTACATGGGGGAAAAACAAAGAGGAAAACAGGTAAGAGTGCGCTGCTCTACTCTACTGGTGGCTCCTGAAACTCGAGCAGAACCTTCAACTCGAGCTCCGGTCGCTGCAGCATTTGCCAAGCAATTTTCCAGCATTTTCCGCTGACTACTAAAGTCATTATATTGGCAGGCGAACGTCGACACAGAGCGAGAACGAGAGCGAGCTGCCATCTACACATCTATTTCCATCTATATATCTACGGCTCTATCTATCGGGGGCTGCTGCTCCTTTCCGCTGCTTTCTGGGCACTCCGTTTTGTCGTTCAGTAGGTAAGTAATCTCATTATAATAATGGGAACAATTGATTTCTGTCTGCCAGCCAGCCAGCTTGTTGGGGCATGCCGAGCACTGCCAGGACAGGTTCGCCAGTCAATAAGTTGGGGGAGGCGCATCCTGGCCGCCACTCAATCATTGCAACCACATCGGGGGATTCGAGGGCTGGCTGTCTTCGGCGTGCCTCCGATGATTCCTTAGTGTTGCCGCTGATGAAATTATAAGCAGGGGAATATATAATTCCTTTCACCTGGCTGGCTAGCCCCACGGACAGGGAAACAAAAACAGAGGCAGCCGAGAGGAGTTGCCAACTCGGCCTAAGTTTTGTTTATTTTTATTGATTAAAATATAAGAAGAATTGTTTGTATGGTTTAGGATTTTGTAGAAGAAAAACTTATGATTAGGACCTGAGGAATTTAACTGAAATGACTCAGTTAAATCTGAACATATTACTTATACTCATCACAGTTATGTTGTAACTAATATAATTACTCAAAGAAATTTGAAACCTTTTCTATTCATGATTGCCAAGTACAGATTGTGTCTGTTTATGGCGTAGTTGACAACCCTGAGCATCAATGGACAGACTGGCAGCTCCTGTGAGTCCTCCTGTGGCTCCTTCTGCCTTCGATGATATGATAATTTGCTTTTGTTTCGCCTCCCTCCACAGACAAAGGCAGAGAGCAAAACTTTTCGCCAGCGGCTTTGATGTCGGCTCAATCTTGCTCCATCTTGTTTGGCCATTTCCGAGCTCAAAAATGCCATTCAAATGCAAACCCCAAATCGACCGCATAATGTGCCACAATTAAATTACAATAAATCATACTCAAAGGCAACTCTGGCAACTCTTGAGCGTAATTAATCATTTCTCCCGGTCTTGTGTGTGTTTCGTTCGACTCGCCCAGTAATTCACTATATTCGAGTCGGAATCGGGTCTCTCTATCACCGCGCCCTTTCGCATTTGGGGTTTTCTTTCATTCGGGGCTTTTCTCTTTATTTCTCTTTCTTTTTTTTTTTTGGTGGCCCCACAGTAGTTCGATGCTAATTAATACTTCATTTACCATTCACATTCGTTTGTGCTCTTTGAACCAGAACTTGAATTCTTTGGGCTCCTCGAATGCGGTTGGGTGATTTGATTTTTATTACAGCTGCTGAGTTACTTACTCTATTGAAAAAAAAGTTGAAATAGAAGAGATCAAGCTTAGCTTAAGAACTGACTGGTTTTAAAATGAAATGAATTGTGTAGTGCAAGCTATTGAAATAATAACTCCTTGTTTAATTTAATTTGTATTAAAAATCAATCAATTAAGGGAAAAATTCCAATGATTTCCCGCTCGAAGAGTTTATTAACCAAAAGTCTGACATTTGTTCGAGTGCACAAACACCATAAATTTGAAAGTAGCAACTAGAAAACAACAAAGTTGGCCCTGCCTTTGTTTATCTTTTGTCTGTTCGAAAATGTCTTATAAGTTGCGTTGCCATCAAAGTAACCCCCGAACTTCCCCCGACTCGATTCGCTGGAACCGGATCCAGCATCATTGTTTCTTTAAGTTCCGCTTGTTTGTGTTTGCGTTTGCGCTCGCCTGTTTGTTTGTTTGCGTCGCTCGATTTTTACAATGCGAAAAGAGGGAAATACGAGCAAAACGACTATTCTGTTTGCCGCGGGACTCGGCCGAGCAGCCGCCGCCTCATTAAAATTGTATATTTCAATCAAAGTTCGCTGCTTGAAGTGTTTTGCCAGACGTAGTTCCAAAAGGGGTAGCGGATTGGGCCGGGTCCGGCGCTAAAGCACCTCTGGCAGTTTTCCTCCTATTTTTGCGAGCTCTCCGAAACTTGGCCGGCAGCAAAGTTGGCGTAATCTGAGCCATCATAACTACACACAAGTTGGGTAATTATGCAGCAGAAGCTGTAACTGAGACAACGGCACACACGTGTCCCCGAGTTTTCCCCCCATTTACCAGACATTGTCATTGGAAAAACCAAAGCTCCCCCCGGCGCGGAGCCGAGTTAGAAAATTCGCTGCGCTGGCGTAAGTAGTTTATAATTAAGAAATAACTGAATTAGCGTTGATAATGCCTGTTATGTAATGGCAGACACACACAGGGCCAGCGGTAAGCCGGAGCTTTTCCCATTTTCCCCTCTCTTCCGACTTGGCAGAGGCACTTCGAGCACAATTTCACAATTTAGCCCTTTTAATTTTTGTTAATTATAATAAATACGCATTCCAGTCCGCAGAGCGGCAAAGGCTCGTTGTCACTGTCGTCTGGCTAATTTGAGTTTATTGTGTTGCATGCGAGCGCGAGGGGTTGCTCATTAGGCAGCCGAGACCGTGATTAAAAAGATGGATTCCCCACGTTCATATTCCTTTCTTATTTTCTATATTCTTTATTTTTTTTGGCAGGGAAAAATGTAATTGAATCTGAGGGAAGCGAGCGCTTTTCTTTGCCAAGTTCAATTGTTTGTGCAGCGCGCATACGCCACGTAAGCCATAAGTAGAATCAACAAAAACATGTAACACCATTAATATTGTATAGTAACGACTTCGAAATACCCTGGTCTTTAAATTTATATAAGACACAGCTAGGTTTATTTTCCTTTTCATAAAAAAACCCTACTTCAACTCGCTAGAAGGGTATGAAGTTTAAACAGGCAGCCACTCCGATATTCCCGATGGGTTTAAAAATTAATACTCGGTCACGTGCCGTTGATTAATGAAATATATGGCCGGGCCAGCGGAACGGCACGGAAAAATGAAAGGTAAATAAATGAAAATCCAAATGCGACGAGCGCAGGCAAGAGCAAACATTTCCACACTCAAAAGGCAGGGACCAGGAGCCGTTGCGAAATCAAGGCTCCAGGATAAACACTTTAAGAAACGCTTATGACACGCATACGCCGTGTGGTGCGAATTGAAAAGAAACTTGCGCATACAAATTGACAAATATTTGGAAAGGATTGCGAGGGAGGAAAGTGCGGAAAAGTGCTGGGGAAAAAAGGGTGGATAAGCAGAAGACCCGAGAGGAGGCAGCGACAATGACATTAAATGAGCCAGTGTATGGAGTGCGCGTAGCAAAAGTCAAACAAGAGATAAAAGCAAGGATTAGTACGTTAAAACGCAGACGACGACGAAGGACGAAGGATGCTTCGGGAGGGGAGTTGTCTTGAGCACAGGATCTGGGGATGAGTCCTGCAACGTTAAGTAGACAGATGAACGTAAAACACGCTCGTGGCTGCGGTAATGTCTACGGCACCGTAGACGTCGCCGCCCCGCCCCCAAAAGCCACCCACTAACACCGCCCTCTGTGTCCCTGTGTGCGTGCGTCTTATAGTTAAGGCTCCGTGTGTGTGTGGGTGTGTGGCAGGATCCAGGATAGCCCGGAAAAAAAAAACGAAGAGAGAACCCCTTGAAAAAGCATGTTGAAAGTAAATTGAAGCAGGAATTTCTGCAAGTGAACAAAGAGCAGGGAACAGCAGTCGCAAAAAGTTGCCAAGGAGCAGAACTTTGCCAACTGCTTACAAGTTAAAGGAACTTCCCACACAACTATGCCGGGGCAGCTTTAAGCCAAGGAGAGCGAGGTGCAGAACCGAGAGTTATTTAAGGGGAAAATAAAGTAGCATCCTGAATTTAACTGGGAATTTAAAGTTTTAAAGATTTTTCTAAGATTTAAATCGCATTTTTATGCCAATTTTATATTCAACTTTCGACTAATTTCGACCATTTAGTAACTCCCAAAACTCCTTAGCCAGCCCTCGTTACCTGCTCACTTATTCATTTGACTGGTCAAATTTGTCTTCAGCAATTTGATGGCTTAATGAATGTCCGCCCCAGCAAATGGCTCAATCCAGAATGGCAACCAAAAAGCCAACCACTTCCCCTTCCGCCGCCGCCAACGGGGCCATAATCCCCGCCCGGCTGACAGTGACTGACTGAATGAATGAATGAATGAGCGACCGACTCACTGACTGACTGACTGACTGCCTGCTCATCCGCTCTGTTGCTGATAAATTAACTTCATAATCGGCACAGTTATAAGCGCTGATGTTCGGCATTACTCTTCCATATTTTGGGAGCCCACCTGCCCGAAAAATCTCCCCCAAAAAACAAAGCTTTTCCAAGGGGTCAGCACAACACGCGGAGGTAACCTTTATGGCAGCCCCACAACCACCGGCAACAGGGATAACTTTTCCACCTTTCGCCAGGGGATGTTGGCCAACTTTGCGTTGCGAAAAATTACACACAAAATTTAATTGAATGTGTTTAATTTCGCTTTTAATTTTTTGGCATTGTGCTCCAGCTTCCCCACCCTATATAATGGGGCGCGTAATGAGCTCTTGGCCAAAACATAACGGGGAAATGGGTACTTGAGTTAAATGAGACAGCCGGCAGGTCCTTTGTCAACGCTGGGAAAAGGTAATGGAAGATAACCCGAGTGTCAGATAGGACTTTTTGAGTAAGAGATTTGAGAGAGATTGGAAATGCATTAAAAGTATTCGAAGATGATTTAAAGTAAATAAAGGAGCATAGGATAAGCAAAATTTCGTATGATTTTGTGATTGAAAAATATAAATTAAGGTCTAATAATTACGCCTGCTCAAATTAATATAGATAAAATGGATCTGCAGGTTTTAAACATATCCTAAAGCTTAATGTGAAGCACTCAAACTCGTAATTATTTAGATTCTCAAGAAAAGGGTAACCAAAACCAGAAATATTTTCCCGTCTTCAATCAAAGCCTTCTTGCCAAACGATGCCGGGGCGAAACCCGAGACTGTTCAAACGCCAAACCCCAAGAATCTAGTTATGGCAAATGCCGGCGATTAAAATCTTGAATGTCAAGCGGAAAATTGTCAAACGAAACGAAGGCGACGGCGATGATGTTGATGTTGATGATGTTGGCTCTGGGACAAAGATAGCAAACAAATAAAAACGCATCTGATGCCACGCACAGAGGAGCGAAGCCAAAGGAACTTGACAAACTGAAATCCGAAACACAGGCGGAGGGAAAAAGAACGAAACCGCGGCAAAGCAGCCGAAAATCAAAGTCCTTGCCTGCAACCTGCAATTATGCGACAGCAGCCAGGACAACTGCCTGCCGGATCGGATCGGAACGGACGGAACGGAAAGGAGCGGAGCATGGGAGAACGGGAAAGGGTGCTCGCTCGGTGAAATCCGAGGCAATATCAAAAAGCAGCGAGCGTTTTAGGGGCTGACTCCGGATGGCTCGCACTCAAGGCCCTACGCAAAGGAAGTGCCATTGGGAGGAGGTTGTCCTTTAATGTCCTCAGAGGGATGGATTGGAGACACGGAAAAAAAATTACAGAAAATCAGTTAATTCAGTGCCAAATTTATAAAATAATAAAGTTTCTACTTAAAATATAAAATAACATAATAGTTTCCCATTGATTTCTGGAACAACGATGGCTGAATTTACTTTTTTTAAGAGTCTTCAAATTCTGTTCTTAGGTTTTTGTGTTTATATTAAATATAAATGTAAACAGTGCTAAATTTCGAGATAAATCAAGGTAAATAGTTATCAATTTTTCCCTGTGCACCTCCACAATACTGCGCAGATACCTCCAGGAATAATCGCACGAATAACTCTCGGGAAGCGACGACACTCAAATGGAAATAGAGGAGCAAAAAAAGTGCCCTGCGAATCCTTTGCCATCCCGAACAACTCTCTATGGTTGGTTTCAATTATCAAAGCCCGGCGACGGTGACAAAGCGAAAAGGTTGCCTTTGTTTGTTGTTGTTGCTGCTGTTGCCCGTACACCAAAATAAAGGCGATTAGCATTTCTAAGCCCTAGATTACCTGAAGTAGTTTATATAGCCCCGATACCGTCTTCGATAACAAGATTGCCCCGCTTTGTTTGCTTGTTTGCGACGACGTTCTCAGGCGGGTTTCGAGGCTGCAACCCTCCGCAGGACCTCATCTAACGCCTGACTGCACTTCCCTCGTAGGCATCCGTAATTCATGCCTCGGTGGCCTTTTATTCGGAACCGCAATTCCCAAGCTCGATTGATCCAAGGCCGGCCAGGGAATGAGCAGTTGTCCTTCGGCCAGGACCTCCGCGCTTACATAACTCAACGCACCTCAGTGCCTCTCAATGCATGCGAGGCATTCTCTCATCACTTATGCGATGATTTATTCAAAGGAAAGTCCATAATTGCATTTCGTTTAATGTACTCTTCCGGTTCCGTCGACTAATGGCGGCACATTCAAGTACATTCATTAGTTTTCATGAGAAACACTCCAGACGTTATTTCTTTCTTTCAAGGGTTTCTTTGTCTGATTATTCAATTAATGTCTGAATTTAAGATTAGGTTTTTTTCTATTCATATTCGATAACATAAATATATTGAATCAAGATTTGAACTTCGTTATGGAAAGCTCTTTTTTGAGCATTATTAGAAATATATTTAAATTTAATGAGAGCTTTAAATGCAATCTGTAGATGAGATAAAGTTATCTTCGGGTTAATGTTTGAGGCAGGAAGCTAATTTAAAAATCCTCTTTAAAGTCCTCCCTTTATCACTGCGAAATCAAGTACAGCGGCCGACATGAGTGATAGTCCCACCTCGAATTAGGCCCCAACGCGGCGGCCTGAGAAGTTGCCAAACTGCGGGCATAATTCCGTCGGTAATTTCACACGTCCTCTCTCTCCTTCCAGCCGAAGCCCTTATATCCCCAGAGCCAACTGGTTGGTGGCTACGTCCTAATTTACACGAGTCTCCTCCTTGAGCCGCAGACATCCGACAAGCGGGCTTTATTCGCAGGAAAAAATTAACGCAGACACAAATTATATCTGGCGCTGATTAATCACTTAACAAGCCTTGTATTCCGCAGATATTACCCACACACTCGCCGCGGCCCACGTTCGAATTGACCTCCGCCAAAATGGAGGCAAAGGGACCTGAGCTGAGCCGATCTGAGCCGGGCTGAAGCGGGCCAAATAAAATGCCACGTCAATTTCATGCAAAGGTGCGCAGTCGTAAATTTAACTGGACGCGTAAATCCTGCGCGCAAATGTTTCAAGTTCGCGCCGACGACGCGTTCAGCAAACACTCAGAAAACTATTTTTGTAATCTAAAGTAATGGAAAATCAGGCAAGGCTTATGGAGGCTAAGTGAGGATATCTCCCCTAAAAATTATCTGGTCTTTAAGACATTAAGTTCATAGTAAGTAAATATCAAGAAAATGATCCCCATTGAAAGTATATTTTTTATCAGTTTCTATCTAAATATAATCTCACATTTATTTAGTAAAACAATATCAATACTTGTTTATTTGTGATATTTTTCTGTCAACATGAATACAATTTAATTTAGCATTCATTTATAAAACTCTTTATTTCTTTAATTTCTTAATTTCACGTTCTTCTCTGACTTGCGCTCGTTTTATTAGTGATGTACTCCTGTTGATACTCCTGTTGTCGAGTGCTCATGTTCTTATCGATATTTACATATAATAGTTCTTAGTGTTACCTTATCTACTTTATATCATATTTAAACTATTTACATATTTAAACTATTTACACATTGTTTATTTACCTAAGATACAATGAAAATATGTATTATTGTATTAATATACATTTTGGTGAAATTAAAAACCGTTAAATAAAAATATAACTTTTCTGAATTAAGTCTCTTAACCATAGACAGTAATCCAACGTTCTTGCTTTAACTCTTTACATTAACCAAAATGACTCATTCTTCATATCATATTGCATTCTTACTTCAAAAGTAATAATTCATTTTATTTGAGCAAATAAATTCTTTCGGTGCACTGCAGTTCAGCTTAACCGATCCCGTCCCGACCATTGCTGTCCAATTGTATTTATTTAGGGCCCGCTCAACTGGCTTTTGCTTTTGCCTGGCATTCTGGCTTGTCAGCTCCGCTGGCCGCGCTAAAATTTAAATTCATACACGATCGTTGGCCCCAAAAAGACTAATGAGCACAATTATGCATTATTGCAGCTCGTTGCATCGAAAATGAACTTTAACAAGCCCCGGCGAGCACTTGATGCGCTCCGGACCGGCGGACAGTTGGGATCGCAGCGGAGTAGTGTCTGGCAGCTCTCGAGTTGGGTAAGTCGCAGAAAACTAGTTTTCGCGGTTGTCTGTCGGCTTTTCTTGTATTTTTTTTTCTTATTCTTTTATTTCGGCAAGCCTGGGATTGGCTTAGGTTGTTAGCACCGCGCGAACAGAGGGTTTCTTCAGCATTCTCTGAGGCTCTGAAGAGTGCCGCGGCGGATCGAGTCGCAGGAAGTCCGGGATAAGGTCAGCAGACAGGGAGACAATTGCACATGACACTTGTCGGGGCACTAATCCGATTTGGAGCCTAGAATAATGCCTAAATTTGTGGTTGGTTAAATGTTTTGGATTGGTTTTTGACGGGGAAGGAAAGGAGATTGTTTAAATAAAGAAATTTCAATTGAAATAATAAAATAAAGCAAAACTTTAGTTTCAGCTTGAATAGCAAGCCAGTGTCCTTTAGCAATTTTATAGTAAGAGAAACCAATGCCGTTGAGTCATGACCCTTGCACGTTGTCATTCCTGTTGTCCTGCGGCCTCTTCAGACGCTCGGCAGATGGGGAACCCAGGAACTTGCCAAAACTGTAGCAGTCAAAAGTGATCTCCGCGGATTGGCAACAAGGCAACATGGCCTGCGTCTGGGCCTGACAAATAAGGCGGCTGTAGGTTGGCCATGGCCGGGACAGTCGCCGCTCTTGCGTGCGCATGAAATTCAAATTCAAATTCAAATCAATGACAAGACGACGACGACAGCGACCAGGACAAGTTTGCCGGCGAGGCAGCATTTGCGTTTCATTGCCAAAACGCCAATTTGGACGGAGGACAGGGCTGGCAACGGCCAAGGAATGTTGTAGTGGTGCTGTCCTGGCTTTTTATGGCTTATAGATATTGTCTCAAGATTTCTGCGGTGGATAATCTTGTTATCGCGTCTCGTTGCATTTAATTGAGGCGAGCCAAGCTCCAAACTCCAAAACTTCAAACTCCGAAGCAGAAGTTTCTCAAGTTGGTTCCCAACTGAGAACAGAAAAAAATTAATTGGTATATCAAAGCATTTGAATTTTAATGTGTTTTGCGTGGTCAGCGGTTCGAGTTGGCTGGGCCCTCATTTTTATTATTTTCCACGGAGGCGTGGCTCTCATTTCCATTCAATTGCACTTGAGCGTCGCTCCTTGCCGCCTCTTCCATTTAATTTGCCTTTCTTTTCATTCCATTCCGCTTCTTGGGGAATTTTCCTCCCGGAGTCGAGGTCGAGGTGGAGGTGGAGGGAAGCACGCAGCTGCCGTTGACATTTGGCACATCCATTCCGAGGTTCGAACCGAGAATTCTAAGCATATCAAAATGTTATTCAATACTTTTTCCCTGCATTCCCTAAATGCCTTTGTCGTATTCTAATTTACCTTCAGAAGGAAGAGAAAAAAACTTCTCGCATAAAATTACAAAAGACAAAAGGTCGATTGTCCGTCCGAATCGCTTTAATAGAAATCTACGCCCGTATTTTCGTTTGACAAAATTTCCTGCCATTTGCGCCTTTTCTCTGGTTCCTTCTCTCGTATCCAGCTTTTTTTGCTTTTATTTCTGGGCCGGAACCCTGCCTTTGTCTAGCTTTGTCTTTGATTCCATTACCCTATCACAGGCAGCGTGTCGCAGTTCCATATGCAGATTGAATTACACCGCAGGCCGCCATCGTCTCTCTAATTGTCAGTTCAAAATGGACCAGTTAGGATAATTTGCAGTTGTTCTGGAATAATGCCTTCAGGGGCGGAACATCGGCGGTTGGGGGATCCACGCCCCTGAGCTACGAATATCATTCCACACAGAGAGAAAAATGAATGGTAACAGAGATCTAATTAGATCAGCATTTAATTAAAAGCTGAGCTAAATCAAATACAATTTACTTAATTTCTTTAATAAACTTTAATAAATAATTAATGAATACTTATTTATAAAAACCTCACAAGCCGATATATATCTCTAAAAATGGCGCTATACTTAAAATAAAAGGGTTTCCCCTGTGTATTTCGAAGAGGCGGGGTCTCAGTCTGAAATTGGGGTTGTTTAGGCCTAGCATGTGGGAAGCTATTACGAAAAGAGACGAATATATTACGAACTATTCTACGACTATCCCTTTCTGGCATTCAATAAAAGCTTGAAAACTCCATTAAAATATAAAATTTAATGGCCCGCGACTGAAATGGGTAAGCCTTCTCCAAAAAGTCTACCCCCACACTCTGAAAAATCAGTATTATCCAACTGCCAGCGGCCTTCAACGGCCTAAACGATCCTTTATTGCTTCAAGTTTCTGCTGCCATGTCTCGCCAGAAATCTCGTTTCAAGAGCCCCGCCAAAAAGCCACCAAAACTTAATAATATTAAAAGAATCTGCAAATGACGCGCGAATGTTTCAACACTCTCGACCGGCAAGCAGCGAGCTCCAAGCTCTAAGGGGCCAAGCGGTGCCAGAGAAAGAAAAATGTAATAATAATAAAAAAGAAAATTATTGCACTTCACATTCACAGTCATCGGACAGTGCCATCTTTTGCCCGGGGCCATCCCGTCGTCCTCTGCTGCACAGTCCACGGACTGCCATCCGCATTGCGCAAGATGCAGTGACGACCGCCTCGCTCCAAGACGACCCACCGATCGTGGTCGAGAACCGCGGATTGGGGATCGACAGCCGGCTGCTCCGGCCCGCCACTCGTTCTAACAAGAAGGTGATATAAGTGGTTCGATTGCTGCAGCCATTGCACACTGCAATTGGGACTTGAAGACGGGAATTCTAAGTCTCCACTTGTATTTGTTGAATAAATAATGAAAATTATAAGAAACTTTATACCTTTTAGTGGAATAAAAATAAAATATGAGATACGAGGAACGGGAAAATATAAATAGGAAATAAAAATTCTTATAGCTGCCAACAATTTGAATATATTAATAATTTATTTGGCAATCTCATTTGGGTTCAGAAATTAAGTAGTATAAAATATTAATCCATTATATTTTATAGAAAAATTAGTTTGAGGAAGGTTTTCTTTATTACCATCAAATAAGGATGAAAGAATTTATTGTGACAAGAATATATTCGGAAAGTCAGAATATGTAAGGCTGTATCAAAAAAAAAGAAGCTACTCTTTTGATTTATATTGGTTCATTAAAAATAGAAGCTATGCTTACAATATATTTAATTTATCCAAAGAATCGTAGCTGATAGCTACTATTATTAATGTTTCATTATAATAAATTCTAAGAAAATTTATTTTAAATTTGTTCCGATTAATCAAAAAATTATATGAAAAGTATCGCTAGATTTTCCTATTACGATCTACTAGTCCCAGCATCTTCTTGGGCTGTAAATCCATTACCTTATAAAGTACTTGAGGAATCTCTGAAACCACTGTGCCGCCTGACTCGGATCGCGGCAGAGAGTCGGCGGCGGCGGCGCGTTAGCGCTAATAAGCAATTGCCAAATTACGTTCGCGTGAGTAATCTCGCGCCCCGATGCCTCGCCGTTCGAACGGGTTGGGACTGCAGCTCGGTGGGCGGAGCCTGCTGGGCACCGCGAGCGCAGATACTTAAGTGATGCCCCTGTCGGTCCGCAGATCCGTCCGTCCGCCTGTCCGCCTGTCCGTCTGTCCATTGCACGTCCATGGCCATCCGCAGGGGCATGCCAGTCACTCACTCACTCACACTAGCTCGCCGGTCCGCTCACTCAACTCAGTTAGTCAGTCAGCTAGTCAGGCAGTCAGTCAGTTGGTCCGGTCACTCATTCATGCTAGTGCACTGGGAAAAAATGCAAGTGTTTTCTATAAATATTATTAATAAGGAAAGCTTTTACTCTATCTAGTTCTAGCCTAGTTTATAGTTCTAGAAATTCTTGAATTACGAAGTCCACTTCGTTTTGGTTAGATCCTTCTCTGCCTGAAAAGTCGAATGGGTCGCTGATCTCGAGTGCACTGTGTGGGCATCTCTGTAAAATCACTTTTTAGGGTATTTAAAACTAAAGTTTCTAGTAACATAAAATTTAATTAAATTTTTAATGATGGTCTTCCATTAAAATAGAAAAATGCAACATAAAATCATCCTAAAAAATGTATAATAATTTTTTTTACATTTATTTATAAGTAAATATAGTATAGTAGACCCTTTCAGACTCTTTTATTTATTAAATAAGTTTTAATTTAAAGAACTTTTTGTACAGTAACCTTTACAAAACATTTTTTCGTGTATTTCAGAGGAAGCAGCTTGAAGCTCCCCAACTTCGCCGACTTCTCGAAGACTAAGCCTGTAATTTAATTTTTGCCCCGATCGGCTGCCTTGGCTGCTTCTGCTGCTCTCGTTGCCGTTCCCGCTTGCAGTTGTGGCCCAAAGTAGTCAGTTAGTTAGCGCTGCCTGCGATCGCCGTTTCCTCGCTTCCTTTCCGACCTGGCTGCGATTGGGACTTTCTTCCCTTTAACACATTTTGGCATGCAATTTGTTGAAATTAACTTCAATTGCAATTTCTGTTCTGTCTCCGCCCGCCGACGATCTCCCTGGGTGCCGGTGTCATTCCCACTGGGTTATCGTTGCCGCATCTTTTTGGGCCAACTGACATGTGCATATGGGCATCGGCATCGGCATGGGCATGGGCATCGGCATGGGCATGGGCATGGATATGGCCATTAGAGTGGCAATCTCGCTGTCAGAGCGCAGAGGGGCGATCGGTCCGAGAAGCGGAGAAATGCGAGATGCGAAGTAATGCCCCCCAGGCGGGATAACTGTTAATGGCAAATGAAAAGCGCATTGCGATCAATTTAAGCGGCACCGAGAGGGAAGGGGAAGGAGCGTCGCGGATTATGGCAGCAGTTCCTAGCAAAGGGACTCCGGCTCAGTCCAGTCGTTCCCTTTTTGGCCTTGGCTTGATTGCAATCCTGCCATTAATATGCCAGTTGCGGATTCGTAGTACTCATTACCCCCTAGGCACTGCACTCGAAAAATAACAGGGTATTGAAGAGAGAAAGGTATCGATAAATATATTTGATGATAACTAAATAAAGTTTGCATATCAAAAACAGTTGGTAAAGCATCTATAATTTAATCTTACCCAAAGTTTATTTAAGTTAAGAAATGGCTCATAATTCTTTACTATTTTTCCTTTCTGTGCATTCCCTGGCCTGGCCTAATATGAAGCAACACCATTACCAGCATGCAAATTAAAAGTACTCAACAGCATATCAACTGCGAGCTACCAGGCAGCCATCTCCACTCCGTCACCAGTTGGCCAGCTCTTGCTCCAGCTCCAGCTCCTGCTCCTGCTGCTTCAGACTGACTGCATCCTGCTGGTTTCGCTGTCGGCTAGGGCACCAAATGCTGTCGAAACAAAGACTAAATGCCCAGGCAACGGCGATCGGCGGGGAGGAAGCTATCAAAGCTGGCGATGGTAATTGCAGGTTTCGCCGCAGACATTTTGCACCAAGGAGCTGCCCCATCGCATCTCCATCCAGTTCGTTTTTTTACCTTATTTTTCTTGTGCTTAGAAGCTCGACTATAATGACGGCGTTGAACGATGGCCGCGCATGCGCAAGAGCCGTGAATATCGCCCTGGCAATGGCCATCAACCGTCCGCGAGTGAGTCGATCTGGATCGGGGGAAAATCACTCAAAAACGAGTATATACTCAGCGCAGGGCTGCAGGAGTTGGAAGCCTGAAAGATGATGATAACTAGATTGATCAATCAGCACATTATTCTCATCAAGCCCGGGCCTTTGGTTTTAATAAAGTATTTCTAGATCCTAGGGGAGGTCTTTGGCAGGCATTTTCAAATGGGTTTTAAAGGAAACTAATTAAGTTATCAAAATTATTCCCAATTTTTCGCTCATTTGGAGGTGAATTAGGTGAAAGTGAAACCAACACTTGCAAACTATAATTAATATCATTGAGTAATTTCAGGATAATCACAGCGGGAATATCCTTCTGGGATGGCTCTACCGAAATGCCTGGCATTTTGGTTTGCAAGCGCTATCCAGCTCAGTCTGAACCTGAATCTGAATCGGCCATTTAGGGTCCATTGTGACCGACTCCCTCTGGCTACCTGCCGCCTGTTTGTCTTTGCCATTAGAGCCACCGCACAATTTCCCAAATGACAAACATGCCAAAACGGCTACAGCTCCGGACTCCAGACAATGGCCGCCGAGGAGCGGGAGCCGGGAGGCACAGGAGCAAAGGAGCAGCAGGACGGCCAACAAAGGAAGCAAAGGAAGCAGCATGGGCAGCAGCAGCACATTAATCACAATGCTCCAAAACGGCTTGACAGGCATCTACGTGGAATTGTCCCAGGTTCCCTACTGGGTTTATATCTGTGTGTACGAGAGTGTGTGTGGTATCCTTGGCATAATTCTTATTCAATCGCTAAGGACAATGGCTTGTTGTAGTTTCAATTTGCGGTGGGCTTGAGATTTGTGCCAAGACAATTGCCAAGACAGGAAGCCAACGACTCCGGTCGGTCATCAATTTAAAAAATGAAAAATTTCCTTCTGCCGGAAAATGGAAAATTAAATTAACCTTTGCCAGCCTGCTGCTGCTGCCTCTGCTGCTGCTGTTGTTCTTTCCTGCCTGTGTCTGGCTGGCCAGTTTTGTTTTCTGGCCAAAACAAATGCAAGTCCGGAGTCCGAGCTGCGATAGCATCTACTGCCGAAATATGTTAATTTTCAATTTAGTAGTTGGACGCCCTGGAAAAATTGTGTTTTTATTTGTACCCAGCCAGCCTTCCAGCCCCTCCCCGATTGCTGTAACTTTTCGTTTATTTTCGGGCCTGGTCTTGGCCTTATTAGGGGCACTCGAGCGCAACGGGGCCGGGTTTTCAGGGGAGCAGCGCGTCGAACAAATTATCACGTCCACTAATCTGCTGCATATAATTTTCGGAGGCGTAGTTGGACTGAAAACTAAAGAGGAAGTGTTGCCATGTTAGCTCGCTGCTGGCCGACTTCATAAACTATTTCGGGCCCAGACTCAAGAAATAATTAAGACATTATAAATTATTTGGGCCCGAGGGGTGTTGATTGTCCGCCGTTGTCTGCCGCATTTTCGCTCTTAATGAGCATAACAAAATATTTCATTTGATATGTATCTGCGCTCTTTTCATCATATTCGTTGATAGCTTGAGTTATGTGCTCCGCCCTGTTAACCATTTGCTTTGCACATTTTTTCATTATTTTTTAGGGAGTGTGGGAATGCGTTTTAATAGGGAAAAACTACGATTTAAGTGCTTCACTTTTACCTAGGTAAAGAATATGTTCTTACATAGAAGATAACCTTACATAAAACCTAACTAGCTGGGTTATTAAATATATATTTTAATATAGTTCTCAATAAATTAATTTAGGTAATTCTTTATATTGATTACAAGTCTTCATAGTTATATTTAAATTTTATACAAGTTCTTTTCATTCATTTTTTCGTATAAAATGTTTTACCCACAAAAAAAAAACAATTTAAATGCAATTGGCAGGTCAATACCCTCCTCAAAAGGCCACTTACGGAAAACGCAGACCGAAATGCATTCATTTCACGGGCCTTTCAATTAAGCTGAAAAGTTTTTAAATCAAAACTGTTAAATGTCGAAAACCTCAGCCGGCTTGAAGGGCACTCACGGCCACTTGCCCGAATGGATCAGTCAGCAAAGCGCCTGCCAGAGATGCGAATCAGCGAAGCTTTTGACTCGAATCCGACTCGGAATCGGATCCAGGATCAGAATCGGATTCGGAATCAGCGCGGCAAAAACGATTTTCAAATCAATTTCTCAATCAATGTCAGGGCGAAGGCAGAGCGGATGGAGCGCGATTCCTGGAAATCGGCGGAGGCTGCCGCGAATCGTGTGCTCGCACACTGGCACCGAAAAGTAAAAGGTTCAAATTGTGTCCAAAATGTCAAAAGCGGGCTCAATATGATCACCACCGCCGCCGCCGCGGCCGCCTCTCAGCAACAGAAGCCCAGGAAATCTGATCGCATGCAGATAGCGCGCGGTTCATGGGACTCGAACTCGCTCGGGTTCTGGCTGGGTTCTGGGGCCCTCCTGAGCTCTGGGCTCTGGGCTCTGGGTTTGGGCATGCAACTGTTTTGTCGTTTTTGGCGTGCGATAACCCAAGTCAATGACTGCCACTGCGGGCTGGGAGCCTTCTCCTCTCTGCACTCCGAAGCCGCATGAAAAGTGAACTTGACTGCAGTCGAGTGCACTGCCAACTTACGGGAGCCACATATACAGCCACAGCCACAGCCCTCAGCCTCAGCCTCAGTCTTAGCCAAGGCGATTTCGGCCAGGCCCAGGCCCAGTCTCATCCTCATCAGCATCATCATCGCTGCATACAATCGCCGATAATCTCACGCTTGGCATCGGCAATATCGGTCCAGACAGCGCATCCGCACTGGGAGAAAATGGGGGGTGTAATGCCCTTGAAAAGGTATAGAAAAATTAACTGGAGTCCTTTAACTTAACTAGTAATTTCTGTAAATATTATTTTGTATTAATAACTGACCCAAAAGGGTCTTAAAATTTATCAGGAACTCCAACAACATTAATAGAAGCTTAAAAATATATATTAGCTAAAAGAAAACTATCATATTTCTGCTTTTTACATTTTTAACTATTTAAAATTAGGACTGAATTTTCTCGCAGTGCCCACAGCTCCGACCTGTGCTGGGAGTTGGGCTTAGTTCGCTTTAGTTTAGTTTGGCCCCTGGTCGGGGCAGTTGTTGTGACTTGGCATTCAATTGAATTTCGTTAAATTACATGAATGTATAACCATTTTAATTTTCTTTTCGGCTGCTGCTCGGAATCGTCTGGGATCTGGGATCTGGCTTGGACTTGGACTTGGGCCGGGACTGAGACTTAGACTCAGGCTCCTTCGGCGCGCTCGCCGTCAGTCGATGCCTTTTGAATGATGACCCTACAAATCACGTTTCGCAATGGCTCTGGTTCCTGCTCCGATCATCAAGATGCTGGCCGCCGATAGTCGCGTCCCACCAGGAGGCATTCCTGTAATGACGATGAAGATGGGGAAGTGCCGGCAGCGACGGCTCCCAGGGAAATGGCTTTTCGAAGGTGTTGCCACCGGGCTTCGGTGCTTCGGTACAGTCCGCGCCGCACTATTAGTTAATGGCTTTCCATTTGATTGACGTAGCCAATATTCCTTCTGTCATGTGGGTTTCTGTATGTCCCTTCTTTTTTGTTTTCCTTGTTCTCCTTGTTGTTTTTTTTGACAATGTTTGGGTAACAAATCCCATTTCGTGACTGTCAAAGGCCCAACCACTTTTGTTTACTTAGGTTCCCAGACCTTCGCAATGGCATAACTACTCCCACAGAACATTTCGCACTGCACAAATCATGTTCATTACCCGGGCACCGTCGCTCTGTCAGTTAATTTCAATTTCGAACATGATACGCCCCAAAAAGGATAACTCGTGTGACAAAAAACAATTAAATCCCGTGGTGACACGAAACGTGAATGTCCCGTTGCATAGAGAACACGGACCGAGTCGAAAGCCGAAAGCCGAAAACCCAAGTAATGCTCGCCCACAGTTCCCATATTAGCGAATGCCACCGAATACAGGGATAGTTCAATGCAGTGAACGCAATTCACAGAAGTTACTGTTGTTAATAATAAATACGAATTTATGATTATTTTCCACAAGTCCATAATGTGTGTGTAATGTAATGTATTCCTGTTAATGTATCATAGAAATTACATCTTTATTACTTATCAATTTCTGTATCAAAAGAAATGCTTTTTATACAGTAGAAAATAATTAACTATCTTAAAAAAAAATTTGTGTCTTCCCGCTTGCCTGGCTTCAATTAGAAGCATTCGAAAATATTGATAATTATCGATAAATGTCAAAGTATCAACAAATAAGCTCATTTATCAGGATTCTTGCTTAGGGATAGGTTCGACTTAAACGTTCTTAACTTAATTACCTTTAAGCTCTAGGTCTAAATTAAATGATATTTTTGATAATAAATCCACAATATCGATATTTTAATATTTCATATTTCGATATTTTATTTAATATATAAAATTACTATTAAATTACTTTAAAATATCGATAACATTGTTTTAGTATCGAAAATATAATTTATCGAAATGGAATATTTATAATAATTTATAATCTAATATAAAAAAATATTATAATATTTTGTTTCCCCTATTAGAGCATTCACTGTACCTACCATATACTACCTGCACATGCACGGTGAAAGCGTTAAAATGAAATGAAAAATCACGGGCCACTGGCGGCTGGGGCGGGGGTTGAATAGGAGGCGGCCCAAAAGGGGGTGGATCGGGAGCGCGGGACAGGCGAGCGGGTCGCCCAGGCATGCACAATTGGGCGTTGTAATTGAATTAGTCACACCCACAGATTGCACACATGAATGACTTGCCGAAGACAAAAAGACACAGGAGTCCTGGGGGAGGGACGGTGACGGCAACGACGGCAACGACAGCCACGCCGGCTAAAGCACGAAAAAACTGCGATTTATTTATTAAACTAGGTTACCAGGCAACGCGGGGCGGCGAGGAACGGGGCGGAATGGGTTTTCCCAAGGCTGGACGGGCAAACGATTTCCGAAATGCATTTAAGCAGCGCTTAAGCCAGATTACACAAAAGGATCTGCAACTCTAAGAAGTGTATAGAGAAATCCACACACACACACAGAGTGAAATGGTCGATTTAATGTGGTCTCCCCGTTGAATTTATGTTCATCCATTATTCAGCTTCAGCTTTCGATTCTGCCTTTAAGCTGATATAAAATTGAGGAACTGAGAGAATGTAATCATAATATACTTTGATCGGAAATATTTATATATTTTAAATTCTGTTTGTACTTTACTTTATTTTTATACCACGAATAAATGCCTTATTTATATTAATATTTTAATTAATTCCTCACTACCTTGGCATTAGAGATTTGCTCTAATATTATTTAAGAAACATTACCCATTCTTGTACCTTAAATATATTATTTTTAATTTTCCTCTGCCACTGGAATATCCCTTTTGGGTTACTTGGTTTAAGCTCCATCTTGCTCTGGCCAAGTCCTTTGCGAGGTCCTGGCGAAAGTGTGCCTGTGTGGGTTAGTTCGCCGTCTCAAGAGCCGCTGAGCCGTCGCTCAAGTATTTGCCGACATGTGCAAACACTGCGAGGCCAATTTGCATTATAATCGCCGTCTTGACCTTGCCGCACACACACACTGCGGCAGAGTTACACTCTCACAGATACTCGAATGGCATGGCAGCCCGTTTTTCTACTACACTTTCTCGAGCACTTTTTTCAGCGCCGCCTGAAAGTATGCTTTGAGATTTCGCAGCTCGTAATTAAACATGTAACCAAAGCAAAGGGCTGCTGGCACCCGGCACTACATTAAGGTTATTTATCGTCGAGTGTCGAGTGCCCCTGTCCCCGTTCCACACCCCCATGGCTTCCCATTTTGCTATTTTGCTATTTAAAATGATAAAATGCATGTTGACCTTAACGGAGAACAGCACTCAGCTGGGGGAGTACGAGCACGAGGACTGTGTAATAAAATCCAAAAATGTGTTGCCACAAAAATGTTATTTCCTGAATAAACACCGAGTGGGAGAGGGCTCAGGTATCCGCCCGGTGCTCCACATCCACGTGCAGCTCGTCTCCGCTGGCTGGATAACGACAATCTGCTCCGCTCTCATCTCGGGCCAAAGTTACTCATGCGGTTTTTACTGGTAATTAAATTAAATTTATTTAAGCTGAGTTAGCTTACGCTCGTGGCACCGGCGAGTGGATGTTAGACGCCCCCACCTGCCTTCCCTGGGTTTCGGTGGTTTCTTGCAACAATGTTGCGGTGTGGCAGCCACAGGGCTGGCTGCTGTGGTGGCTCCACTCCCCAATCTCCGCTCTCAGGTGTCCATCCACTTGACTCCGCTGCTTTAAAGTGACAATTTAGCTGCCTTAAAGTGTGTAATCGGAGCTGATAAAAGCTTCTTTGGCCATAGAGTGCCGTCAGTCGGGTGGCGGAAATGGGAATGGAAATGGTTGAGTATAGGGGATGCGTTCCCTCGTCCTATATGCTGGCTATAGTTTCAAATGCTCCAGGAGAGGATTTTTCTAGTTTATAAGGAATTCATAGCATTTATTATGTAACTTTACTTTTCAAGTTTTAAAAACTAGCATTTTCGAAATGAAATCTAGTTTTTCCTTCTGCGCCTAGCGGCGTCGAATCCTGAGTCCTCATATTGAGCCTCGGCATCGTCAGAAGGTCCTGGTGGTCCAGGAGGTCCAGGTGGACCTGGAGGACCAGGGGGGCCCGGGGGGCCAGCCAGACCCGGCTGAACGGCATGGCGAATTTTACCCTAGGAACATAAAGAAGTTTTGGGTAAAAATCAACATTACATACGATCACGAATTACAGTTTACACTAACATTTACACGGCGCTGCTGAGTCTTCCTCGTATTGTCGGCATTGGCGAGGCCCAGGACAATGCAAGAGCAAATCAGAAGGACAAGAGCAATTTTTGGGGACATCTTTAGGTTGATGAGAACGACTAAAAGACACTGGGACTTAATTTTCGCTCTCTATTTAAACAATAATTTGAACATAAATAAAGCTTATCAGTTCCACATCTTAAATGTATAACATTTATCAATCATTTCCAAGACAGTTTCATGCGAAAATATTAAAAATAATTATTGGGAGAGTACGAGTTGTATAATTCCTAAGAAAGATTTTGAAAATGATCTTTAATCACAAGAATCGAATGTCATCGATAGTTCAAGGTGACAGATGAATATATATTCTTGTTCAAAGAATTCTAACTTTGTTTTAAGTACGAAAATAATAAATATATATTATTTATATTTTAAGTTCTGGGGAAACTGAGAACTTAAAGGCAACCATTCCATGAAATATCATACACCCTCTGCCAAAAAAGAGTAAGAGATATGGATAATCTTTAAGGACTTGGCGCCAGGCCTCTCCAAAATGAGGTTACCACAAAAAAGGCTCCAACTAAGCAACGAATTAAGAAAACTACTAAGTTCAAGGGTCAGTTGGAAAACGGGAATTGGGATCGAAGGGAAAAGGGAGGGAAACCCAATTGAAAATCTGGCTCTCGCGGTTGTTATATTCCCATTATGCTTTTTTTATTGCACAATTCACGCTGTTTGCCATTTCTGGGCCCAGTTGTTTGGCTGCCAACTTTATTTATAGGTCATTCATGATTCGGGGAACTGGCGGGGTGGCCCGCAGCCCACAAGCCGCAGCGCCAGCAACAACAATGGCTTATGCCAAGTATGCAAGTCGGGTATTGTGGCCAATATATTATTTTATTTTTCACAATTTCCAATTGCAGCCGCTGCGCTGGCCATTTTGTGTTTGTTCCATCGCTGGAAATGCTTTGAAAGTATTTACAAACGTTTTCAATTTTTTTGTTTTTATTCGTGGCACTACAGACACGAGTTCCCTACATATAGAAATAAAATTCAGGAAATGCACAGCTGCAGGGAGCAAACTGAATCATTGAAGTCGATGTACACTTTCTTTCTTTTCTGTAGAAATATTAAAGAAGATAAAGAATTACTTTAAAGTTATATTAAATTTTTTTGTCAGAAGGGGAACTATAATTTTATTATTTATGGTTTTAAAAATAGTTTAAGTCCAGGAAAATATTAGAACATTTTCTTGCTAACATCTTAGCTGAGAAAATATATTATGTGTTACTATAATAATAAAACCTTAAATAGATAAGGTCAGTCTTTTTGCTTATAATAGCGGCGCTTGTGTATTTATTTTAATCCTCGTCTTCAAAATGAAATAAAACTTCTAATGAAAACTTAGAAATTATTGAAAACATAAAATCTAAATTAACTGAAAATTTTGGTATTGTTGATCCCCAAGTAATCGACATGGTCAGGGCTAAAAACAAATCCAATGTACTCCGATCCCAATGAGTGGCAGCGGCTTAGCACCAGGCCAAATAGTGTTGGCACTGCCAAAAGCATTTCAATTTCAATTTCTCTGCGGAGGCATTGCCACCGTGTTGCAGTTGCAGTTGCTGCTGCTGCTGCTGCTGGAGTTGCCGCTGCCCGAAATCGTGCCGTTAATCGCTTTAAATATGCGACAGGTTGCTGCCAGCTTGGTGGCGTCTCCGCGCTCGTGTTTTCTGCTGGATTTTAGCGGCTGTGAGCGAAGGATTTCATAACCCGAAAGCTGCATTTGTCCCACCGATTATGCAACTCGGCCAGCCAGCGGTTGGGCCCAATTCAGGAAGTCATTTGCCAGGCGCATTAAGGCCTTTGTACAAATAAATGTTTATTTAAATTAGGCGCCCGACTAAATAAACACAAAGAGCAAAAATAAACGGTAGCGTTTTTTGTTTGATTTTCACTTTCTATCTGTGGTTGGCTGCTGCTGCCTGCCATTCGCATTTGATTTGTTTTGTCCCATTGTTATTGCTTCTGTTATTTTATGCAAATTTTGGTTTCCCAGTCAGTGACTGCCAGGCGGTAAATAAAAAACAAAATCAGCTAGATATTTTCCAGGATCTCTCTTACAATTATTGTTTGCTTTATTGTCTGCTCCATTTTTCCAATGGAATTCCAGATCGAAATAAAATGTAAAATCCAACCCTAAAATAGTTAAGTCACCGAATAAATATTAATAAATTATTAGAGGTTACTTACGTAGGTAAATTTGAGACCCACAACATATGCTAAATATCGAATTCCTCTTCCCCATCGTGCATATATAGATAGGGGTAGTATACGAAGGAAAAGATCAATACTGAAAAATAAACTTTGGCTTAGCACTAGAAATATTCTGAAAGATATATTTTACTTACATATGAAAAAAAATACCGCAGCGATACGCAGGCAATTTCTCCAGATTCCAATGAATCGCCACGGGGGTATCATTATGACTATTTTTATAATTATGATTGCGAGTCCGCAGACCAAGGCCACCAATATCCAGATCTTAAGTAGGGCGCGTTTCCTTGTCTTTTGGGTACTGTCCGAGTATGCGCCCACAACTAGAAACAGGGCCGCGAAAAAAATCGGGATCCAAGCTAGCGTCAAGCCCAATAGCCAGTAGTTAACTCCAAACCTGGCTATGGGAGTGAGTACATTTTAGTATACACACCGAGAATGTAATATTAAAGAAAATGCATTTGAAATAAATAAATTGTATACATCAATATGTTTCTAAACATTATTTTCCTTCACTTGCCAACATTTTATCTTGCCTTCCCCCTATTTAATTTAATTTTAATAAATAAATAAATTTCACCATATTTGGATGCCATGTCCATGTGCCCTTTAAATACACCAACAATACCCGTACCTAGGTCACACTCGACTGTAGTTTTCCTACTTGATTGTGTTTCTGTCAGAATAGTCAAATTCCCCTGAACCTTTTCGACCAAACTTTGGCGCACAACTACTTTTCTTCTTATTCAAATATTGTTTACCCATCATATAGGTTGCGTAGGCAACTTCAAAGATTCCAACGGTATAAGCCCAAATGGCGATTAGATAACAATAGCTCTTGCGGTTTAACTCGAAGCACATTTTAATAATTTTGGCTTGTATTATTTACTGAAAAATATGTATATGACAGGGAAAGTAAAGTGAATTAGATGTGATTCTGTAGAGTTGGTCATTAAAGTAATTAATATAGAAATAAAGTTTTAAAAATATATTAAAAATATTAAATAAGGTGGGGCACCAAATTTTAGTTTGGAACCTAGCTACAAAAATCGAGAACGAAAGCCATCCTTATAGGTATGTGAGTTTGGTTTTTGTAAACCTCAAGTTTCTCCACGACAATACTTTTGGTTACAGGTTCTTAAGTACTCAATTTATTGTCACCAATGATCAATATAAAATGTAAGATATTCCATTCGGAGTACCTGTGGCTTCCACCCATTATTAAATATTTTTCTTCCTTGACCCGACCAATAAAAAGTGTAATTGGTGCTGCAAAGGAATTGTCTTCTGTAACCAAGCAAATAGGGAATCATATGGGCACATATTGAAAATAAATTTTTAATCAAACATATTTTTAATTGAATCAACAGCTTGTGGCTGGGTCTGCATTTCGAGGGAGCAGTCCGGATTCCCAGGATATCCCAGTCGGTGTGTGAGCTCATTGAAATGCTATTTTTACGTACACAAAAATGCCAGCGTTTTAATTAAATTTTCAAGCAATTCAAACCAAGTTTTCCAAAGGTTGACAGTGGGCGGAATTTGGGGGCGTGGTCGTTGCACCTTCTTTTTCTTTTTTTTTTTCTGTTTTCTGTTAAAGCGGCAACAAATGTGCAGAAACTTTTCGCCAAGTGGGTGGTAGCTGGGAGTTGGGAGCAGGCCATTAATTAACTAGAAATGCCATTTTCCACAATTATACGTTCCCCGACTATATAGAAATGTAAAAACTAATTACATTGCAATTTGCCAGCGTAATAGTCCGGGCCAGGCTCGTGTCTCCCTCCGCCTCCGCCTCAGCAACTGCATGCAAAGCGAATTATGTGCGGGCGCCTAGGGGTTAAACGGGGCAGTGGCGGGCTAACAAGCTTCCGCGCTACTTCCTAGGAAATTCGAAATCAATGCAGAAAACGAGGGACACATCCTTCTGCCTCGGAAGTTTGTCCAGGGCCTCGTCGTCCCCTCCCAGGACTATGGGGACTCAGGTGTGAGTGCTGGTCCATGGGCGTGGCAGCGTATTATATGTGGCATGCAACGCCATTTGGCCAGGACAGGTTGGCTAAAAACATTGGTTGCAAACTCAATAATTTGATGTTATTGCTCACCTTCCTAACCTGAACTCAATCGGAGAAAAATTAACAGCAGGAAGGGTGAATAAATATTTAAGAATATATCTTAATCAAACAAAAACACCTCTTAACGAGGTGAGGTAAAAGTGACGATGGCACATACAACTCAAAAAATTTCTGATACCAAATTTTGTGACGACTAATAATTATTTAAACAAAAATATTTTTAAAAAATTGTTATCTAGTTTCAAAATCGGCTCTTAGCTGAAAAATTTAAAAAGGCAAAACAGACAGCGTGCCGATTTTGAAACTAATTAAACAATTTTTAAATATTTTTGTTTGGCGGGGGCGGAACAGCTCGGTTTCGTCCAGGATTCGCTGCAAACAATTTATATTTGTTGGCGCTGTGCCAAAATAAGAACTCCGGGGCTTAGATTTAAGTAATGTAAATATATATTTTAAATGGGCCTTCACCTCTTTTCCACCACACCTGCCCTAAGCGGGGCACAAGACGCCCTATCTCTAACAATTAGTGCACGCCCGACTCGCCGGCCAACGCCGTCTGGGCGATCACGCCGCGCTTACGCTCCGCTTGGACTGCTGCCTCCTCCGCTGCCCTCCTCTGCTGCCTTCTGGACTGCCGCTGCAGCCTCTGCGGCCTCTGCTACAAAACTCCCCAACAGACTGCCCCGCCTCACGACCTGCCTCGCTCTTTTATACCCCCCTGCAGCTGCCATTCAGCAGCCCTCTCTCCCGCCAAAACTTCTTTCTCTCAATTTCTCCCCTTTTACTCCATCAAAAATCGACACACAGACAGAACGACAAACAACAAACGATCTCATTTCGGAAATGCCGTTAAAATCTTGTTTATTGAATATCTTTTGAATGGAGTATTGGATCGGTATGATTGAGGTGTATTTCGACGCGTATTTGAAGATAGATCACAACAACATTAAAAATTTGTTGAGTTTTGCTCAGCTGGCCCCAACAGCTCCAACATTAAAAATTATCAATTTCGCACTTTCACTCCCATTTCTCCTGAACTAATCCGTTTTTGAAAAATCTTAGTATGCTGTTTCAAAGAGGTTAACAATACCTTTCGATCAAGATATAAATGGTTCCGATCGGACTATCGTAGCAGATTTTCAATTCTGCGGCTGTTTATAGTATTCTCCTTGCGCACCACAGTCTCGGTGCTCATCGTCACTACGTGGACTGCCGTCCACAGTGATCATTATTTTTCTTTACATATTGAAATTATAATATTATTTTTTTATCTTTCAGACCTTCAATAAATCCAGGAACTAAAGCTTAAATTGTAAGATATTGAAGAAAGGGAATTATGAAAATGAACTACTTGTAATTTTGTAATTTTATATTAAACTTCACCACGTACATTTTCCAACTAAAGACGAATTACCTATCCACTATCCACTATCCAGAGCAGGTAACTAGAGCCCGGCTGCGATTGACTTGGCCGATTAATGGGCAATATAATTTGCATGTGTGTCGCCGTGCTTAGCGGTTTCTTAAGCCGGCTTTAATTTGCCCTTGGTGCAGCCGCAGCCCAGGAGTCGCAGGATGGCCATTGTTGATATATTAGTTGTTGATACGTATTACGTAATAGCAACAGTAGTTGTTTGGGGCAACGGACGCCTTGATTGATGTGGGATTTGCGGCACTTGCCACCACAAGGGAAGGCCGGCGCAATTAAGCGGATATTTCAGCTTCACAACATTTTTAAAGTAATTCCCTTTGCACGTTAGACTAATTTTATACCCAACTATTATTATTATTATTGTCATCATTATTATTATTAATATTACTTGGGCCATAATTAATCATACTACTACGCCTACTGATATTAATAGGGCTAATGTTAATAGGGTTGTTATTATCAATACGAATAGTTGGAGCTTCCAAGTCCATCTTCAAGTAGGCGTAAGGATGAGCTATACTCCAGATCCACATAACTAAGGGAGAAGGATTTATGGGTTCTAAAAGAGCACACTTTCCACCTCTACTTACATATGTAAATAGCAATAGAGTAAATATGCATTAGTCTCCACAACTCCGAATCATATTGCACGACAAATATAGACACTAAGTAAATGAGGGTCAATAGAATCCCGAATATCATGGCAGCATTCAGCCACAGCTTCAGTAGGCACGCTCTTTTCTAGGGGAGAAGTATATTATTTCAATTTTAGCCAATAGGTATTTCCGGACTACTTGCCGTGCAAAGGCCAACCATTAGAAATATCGAAAAAACTATAACTACTGCCCAGCACATCATGCAAGGGAACTCAATGGGCACTTCGCTAGAACCTACAGGGAAAATGCTGATAATAACCATTAACATGGAACTTCAATTTTTACCAAACGTGTGAATCCTCCATTGGAGTTCCAGACCAGCTGCGATATACAGAACAAGGGGTACGAGAAAGCAGGTTACCCTCAGCCAGACACCCATAACAGCTTGAAAAGAGTCAAATTTGTATTTCAAAGTGACAGCGAATGTCAGGGTGATAAGATGTAACTTTTGCGGGGATTACTGGTCAAAACTGGTTTTAATCCAATGATTATTTTATTCATATACTTGATGTCTGTTAATAACTACATTGCAAGGACCTGAAGCATATTTTAGAGCTTTAATAAGGTTTCTGGTAAGCTTCTCACAAATGATTGCTCTGATGGCTTCTCCGAAACCACCGATTAAAATGCCTTAAAGTCCCTAGTTCGCATTAGAGAATCTTGTTAATAGGCCATCATTATACGAACCTGATCGAATGACGCCGTAATAGAGACGGCGGTTCAGGCCGCGTTAACCTTTACCGAATTCCGCCTGCCAAACGAGGTGCACTCGAACCGTCATAAGCCAGCTCGTCCGGCTGGCGGCAGCCACGAAGGAGTTACGACTACAATTTGCGCTAAACCAAACCAAACCAAACAATTTGTGGTCGCCTCTAATGCACTCACATATAACCCATGCCCATCGAAGCTCCGGCTCCTGGCCAATAATTACGTAGAGGAGCGGGCCGCGACGTGAATTATGTGTGCAACTTGTGCGTAAAGTTTGGGGCAATGCTTAAACTTTAGCGCCGTGCTCAGGGACCAAAGGAAGGTTACAGGGTTCGGGGGACCAGGCCATGGCCATGGCCGCTGACAAAGTGGCTGGACTGCCACTTCCCTCCGATGTCATAAAGTTTATCAGAGAAAACCGCTCCTCGGCAGCCAGCCATTTTTGGACCCATGTGCACTCTCCGCTCCATTGTGCCGGCTCCTTTCTATACTTTATGGCATATTATTGGCATAAACATGGCGACGTGCATTTGGTCCGGGCCGCGGTTCCGACAGGCCTGCAAGGTGCAAGCTGGAAGTTGTGTGATTTATTTGATGTGTCAGACAAAGCGTTCAATTAGCGACTTGAATTGCGAGGCAACAAAGCCTAGGCAACGGTGGGTCCGGGCACCGAAAAAAAAAATACTGGAACCATTCTGAGGAGCTCGCTAAATAAATATTTGATAAAGAATTATCATCAATTTTATCTAAGCTGCCACCTAAAGATCTTGATTTCAATCCCAATATTCCAAAATATTAAATAACAATAATAATATACTAAGAATAATTCCAAAACTGAGCGTACTTAATACTTAATACTTAATACTTATCCTCTTGATGTTCTGTTCAATTCGTTGCTCAAATTTTTGTTTTGTGTAGATCTTGATTTCAACCCTAATATTCCAAAATATTAAATAACAATAATAATATACTACAAATAATTCCAAAACCGAGCGTACTTAATACCTAATACTTAATACTCATCCTCTTGATGTTCTGTTCAATTCTTTGCTCAAGTTTTTGTTCTGTGTAGGGACTTTTCTAAAACGGAGGCACGGCCAGATTTCGCGTCCAAGCGAACCTTTTGACCCAGTTGTTGAGCCTTATGTTTTGGCCATTGGTTGACAGTCGAATTATATAAAATATGGCCCGGCCTGGCTGCTTGGGCTCCCGATGATGCCCACATAAATATATTTTATCTGCGTGTGTTTTTTGGTCGGGCATTGCGTAGGGCTGGCCGGAGCATTTAGCACAATTTGCGCCACATTGGTGCCCATAACAATGCCTCATCTTCGGAGTCGCAACCACAGTCGGAGTCGGATCGAGACGGCCCATAATTGATGATACCGAGTGCTACTAAATTATCAATTGACCATAAATTCGCTCATTACGTTCGGCTCTCCCGTTGGGGTATTTTCATTCAAGTCTCCAGCCTCTAAGTTTTTGCGCGTCTGCCAAAACGCTTAGTGTTTAACCTGAAACGACTTGGTCTCGGTCGTGGACGTGGACGTGGACGTGGTCGCGGACGTCTCATCATCATTTGCCATTGTTGGATGGGATGGGATGGGATTGGATTGGATTGGCTTGGACTCCAGCGGAGTGGCTGGCCGGGCTTTTAAATAACTTTTTTATAAGCGCTCTTGCCCGGCGAGTTATTGGCATTTGGGGTTCGCGATGCGATGCGATGCGGTACGATGCGGCAAATTGTTGTTTACAGCTGTCGGGTGTTGGTATTTCATGGCCCTGTTCGGTGCCGCTGCACCGCTATAATTGCACTTTATGCTCTGGGAGCGGGCTCCTACGAAAGTGGGCCGGCCACTCGTCCGCCTGAGTTAGGAGCCGATCTTAGTTGGTCGCCGATTTAAGGCCAGCTCTAGCAAATAATTCCCGGCTAATTTGGCCCTGCTCGGCATCTCGACTAAATCATATAATGTCCATAATTATGACGTCACACGGTATAAGCTTCCTCGGGGCAATTTATTAACCTATTCCTTCTAGTTAACAACAGACCAACGTGTAACATAATGTGTCGTAAAGATCTCGAAACATACAGTTGATTAGTAAAAACTTAGGTACCCAGGAACTTGCTGACCTAAAACACAACTGAACTCAGTTGAAATTCTCAAAATATTCTAAGAAAGATGCAGGCAGCTGAGGTTGTGGTAAGTCCGGAATATCTAAAAGGGGTTCGTTGCAAAATTTATTCAATAAAACCCCGCAGGAAAAGCGCACCAAGACCTACGTGGAGGAGGTGTTCCGCCAGGTTGAGGCCAAGCCCGGCGTGGAGGACATTCTCATAATGAATCACTCTGGCGTGCCGGTAAAGACCTCAATGGACCGCCAAGAAGGGCTGCAGTATGCATGTCTGTACGACAATCTCCGCGAGAAGTGCCAGGCGTTCCTCTCCAAAATGGAGCCGGCGCAGACCCTGACCTTCCTGCGTGTCCGCACCAGATACCACGAGGTGCTCATCACCCCGGATGCCAAGATAACGGTTCTGGTGGTGCAAAACGCAAAGGATACATTCTTAAACATGAAGGACTCGCCACAATAATAGGCCTATCACAACATCGTTAAAAATAAAGTTTTAAATTGGGCATTCGACTAGCTGCCATTGACTTGGTTGATTTTTTACTATAACTTAATCTTAGAAACTTATAGATAACTGGGAAGTACTATGAACGACCAGGAATATTTCATAATATAAAAATATAAATATTTTTAAACCTTCTCATTGAACTTTAAAAACAAACAAAGTTAAAGCCTTACAGATTAGATTAGATGGATCTTAGATTATAAGTGAAGTGAACAACCTTCATAGTCTTATGCCATTTTATGCATTCATGCATTTTATAAAAAATGTTTTTGACTTGAGTTCAGGTTAAGATGTCATATCAATTTTGATTCATCTCTCTAGAATAGATTAATAGATAGATTAAATCTTTTTTCCAAAAACTCTGATATATGGAAATGAGAAATAATTCGCATGAAATGCTAATTATATTTATTCCGCAAATAAGTGATGCCAACCATATCAGCGGAGTATAAATATTCGTGCGAAATTCGTGGAGTCTCAGACACTATCTGACAGACCCTCGACTCAAGCTAAAGATGTCGCCGAAAATCGTTTTTGCCGCTCTACTTTTTTGCTGCGTTTTCCTGGGATTCGGAAATGCAGGAATTGTAAGTAGAGATCCCTTAACGTTTGCACTTTAAATCTTATTTATTTATCCCTACCAGCTGAGGAGACCTTCTTATCAGGAAACTCCCAACTATTCTTCTCATCGGTCCTCTTCTCCCTATCCCTCGAACATTATCGTACAGAACCCGGGAATGTCGGGATCTGTTGGAGGGTTGGGGCAGAACTCAGGAGTGTGGGGGGGTTCATGGAATTGGAACCAGCAGTTAGGATGGGGGGGGCTGCAGTCAGCAGTGTTGGGGTCGCAGTCATTGGGCTCGTACAACCCTACTGGGAGTTTTCAATTTAAAATACCTCTTGTTAATATTGGTAATATTGGATCTGGATGTTAAGTTGAATTATTAAATGAATTCCTGAAATGTAGATTCATAGACAGATGTCTATCTAAATAAATATTTATTAAATGTAAATGTTTCTTATAAATTAATGAAAGCTAGACCGATTTGGATGCATTTTCTTTTTCAGTTGCTCGAAATTGTTTGGAGAAGTTTTCTTCGAGAGATCAGATATATATATCAGATAGATATACCCTTTCAGAGGGTATTCTAAATTTGCATGATATTTGCAACGGATATATATTCTTGATCAGCATCACCGGCGGAGTCGATCTAGCCATGTCCTTCTGTCTGGCCACTATATTCTATAGCTGTCAAAGAATAGATGGCGAAAATAATGTAAAAAAAATATAACTTCACTGTTTTTTAACGTAATTGTATGAATTTCGGGATAAAGAGATTTTTACGGTTGTAGAATTACGGTTTTAATTTTATTAAGGTCAAACAACTATGTATATCATATAGGATATTCGATATATAAGAACTTTAAATAAAATTAAAAAATTTATTTATAGCTGCCATAGGAGACGTCGGTTGATTTGTATGAAATTGTAAAATTCTAGATGTACAATGTAAAATGTTTAAGTAAATGTTAAACAAATATATAAACTTCGTTATTTTTTAAAATTTACCATAATATATCGATTTTTAATAATCCAATTTCAGACAGCAAGGGTATACAAACTTCGGCTTAGATTAATAGATTCCTTTCTTGTTTTGACTTGAGTTCAGGTTAAGATGTCACTTCAATGAAATTTGGATTCTTCTATCTAGAATAGATTAATAGATAGAATAATTCTTTGAATCACAATTTCTATGACTTATTCGAATGAGAAATAATTCGCATGAACTGCTATACATATTAAATCCGCAAAGAAGTGATACGAAGTGATATCAGCAGAGTATTGTGCTAAAGATGTCGCCGACAATCTTTTATGCTCTAATGTTTTGCAGCGGCACTTTAACTCTTATTTAATTATCCCTACTAGCTAAGGACCATTCCTTCGGATTCTTATAATTCTAATTACTATAAATCCAATCCTCCGAATGGTTACTATGCGAACCAACCTTCACAGGATTGGTCGGAATCTACAGGAGGGTAGACTAGACCGATTTGGTACAATTTTCATTTTCAGTTTTGTAATTGGAGAAGGTTTTCGCGAGATATCCGACATATATCTTCAAAGACCGTTTTCCGTAAATTAATAATTCCAAAGTAGTGAGCGGCAGAGTACGTGAAAAAAGATTGTGAGAGAGATCGCCAATGTTTTTATACGTCAAAAAATGGTTTTTGGTTAAATGGTTATTATAAGAACTCCGATAAGCACATTACTCTGCAAAAGTATAGGAAGACGGTAAGTTGAATGACTAATAGAATGATGCCATTTTTAATTCGCAGTGCAAAATATTATCAGAGTTATTTGGCGTTAAAGTCAATGTTATCGCAGGGATATGCGAGTGCTAATATCATTTAGCTGCCATAGGAACGATCTGGCCAAATTAGCCGATTTTAATCGGACTAAAAATTAATATATGAACCTTTAAGATTATCAAACGAAAACACCATTTAACGAGGTGAGATAAAAGTGTAAATGGCACCTTCAACTTTAAAAGATTCTATTCAAGTTTTGTGACGATTAATGGTAACTTTAACAAATATAAATTACAAATAATTGAACTAGTTTGCCGAAGTAAGCTTATTTTCTTGTTGAAAATATAATTTCTGAAGAAATTAATAAGGGTTCGTTTGATTGAACTTATTTTTGGTATTTTACATAAATATTTTTCACTAAAGCTCGGGTTAAGATGTCATTTCAATGAAAGGCTATAATCTTAAACAAAAGATTGTTTCTCATGAAGATTCGAATTTGGTTATAACTCGGAAAATAAATATCGGAATGAGCAGTAGTTATCATGAACTGCTGTATTTATTTGTTCCGCGAACAAGTGCTACAAACCATTTCAGCATAGTATAAATATGCGTGGAGTGGAGTTTCAGACACTATCTGACAGAACCTCGTCTCAAGCTAAAGATGTCGCCAAAAATTGTATTTGCCGCTCTACTTTTTTGCTGCGCTCTCCTGGGATACGGAAATGGAGGAATAATTGTAAGTAGAGATCCCTTAACGTATGCACTTTAAATCTTATTTATTTATCCCTACCAGCCGAGCAGACCTTCTGACGATTCCTATATTTCCTATCCTTCAACTATTAACTATCCTTCTGATTGGTCCTCTTCTTCCAATCCCTCGAACATGATCGTACAGAACCCGGGAATGTTGGGATCTTTTGGAAGTTTGGGGCAGAACCCAGCAATGATTCAATGGAACTGGCACCAGCAGTCAGTATTGGGGGGCTCGTACCCACAGGGTGGTTATACATATAAATACGAGTATAAAATACCTATTAAATATACTTTTAATACTTGTGGATCTTGTTAAGTTGAATTAATAAATGAATTCCTAAAATTTGTCAATCTGTCTATTTAAATAAAAATGTTTTAAATGTAAATGTGGCTTATAAATTAATGAAGGCTAAACCGATTTTTATACATTTTCTTTTTCAGTTTTTCGTAATTGTTTGGAAAAACTTCTGCATTTTTAGCATTAAAATAATTCCAAAGTTGTGTGCCGCAGAGTACGTGAAAATAGGCTATTGAAAAAACCTAGAAAATTACCATTTCTGGTGGAATTTCCTCGTTTAATTTTCCATCCAACATGTGTTTCTCTGTCTGCCAAAACATCCGCATCCGAGGCACTCCACGACGGGATTAACATATCACGTAGCCACAACATTTCACAAGCTCCTCAGCGATCCGATGATCCCCGAGACCTGAGCCTCCCCTCGAAACATCTCGAGTGGCAGCTGCAAATCAGCGCGAAACCTTTTCGCCTTTCTGCGAGGGGCGCTTGTAATATTTAACACTGGCTGAATTTTAATGCGATTCAGCTGACAATGGTGTGCGCCTAATGGCCAACTAATATGCGCAGAATCACTTGGCAGCCGAGTCGCGAACTCGAGTTCCAGTTGGCTACGGCTTTGACTGTGGGGGCCCAGACTGGGTCTGAGACTAGGAGTGGGAGTGGACAGATCGTGCAGGTGGCGGCGGGGAGGAATCGGTGATCGGAGGCAGCATTGCAACACCTCGAGCCGGAGGAGCGGGGCTCGATCGCGTCACGACTGGAGAGAGGAGAAGGTGTCAATAACTTTCAAATGTCTGCCCAGGATATGCATTATATTATTATAATGCCACAGTCCGCACCGCTCGTCTCCGGCAAATTTATGCATTTTTGAAGTTTTAATAATGTAGCTCGTTAGCCACGGTTTGTTAAACTTTGTTTTCATTTTCACTTCGCTTCACATCAAGGGATCTGCTGAGAGGAGCGAGCGAGGTGGCGGCAGTTGGGGCAGCTGCACTTTGTCCACACTCGAGAAATTTTGATTTTCTAAAAATGAGAAGTTATTAAAAATTTTATAAATTGTATAGAGAAAGAAATTTAATTTTTTGAAAGTGTTTACTATAAATAAGATACAAAATAAGTGTTTGCTAGGAGTTGCGGCAACTTTTAAGACCGTTTTCTAATTTCTTCATTTATTCGTTGCTTTTTTATTAAAATAAAAAGAAAAAAGGTCTATAAAACTCATATATATATATATATATATTTTTTTTTTTTTGAGAAAGTTTCTTCATTCAGGACCATATGAAGAAAAAAATAAAAGCTTCTTGATTCTTAGATTTATATTTTATTAAAATTATTTATTTTTTTGTAATTTACCCAACGGAAAAGCTTTTTTTCCGAGTGCCCACATCCATGTAGCCACACCATAAACACAATCACAAAATCCCCCATCACGTGTGCCTCAGACTGCAGTTTTTGTTTTCAATATGCGAGTCGTGAATTTGCTCCGGGTCCTTTTCAGGTTTCAGCTGTATCCGTGGCTCTGGCCGCTGTTACTGTCAGCTATTTGTTGCCGTTGGTCATATTGCAGTTGGACCATGGCGCCTTGCCAGCCAGCCAGCTCTCTGAGCAAACCAGTCAGCCAGTCAGCCAGTCAGCCCGACACCCGTTTGATAAACGAACAAAAGTGAAAACACATTTTACAGTCGGCGGCTCCTGCTTTGCATAACTCTCAAGGATGTTCGAGGGTCTGCATTTGAATTAGCATTGCGTCAGTGGAATGTTTGTGAATCAGAGCTACACGTTGAAAATATATCAGTCTAAGCGAGGTGAAGCTCTTGGAGTCCTAAACCAAATTAGATAATCTGCATTCTATAACAAATCGATGGCAAATTGTTAAACAAATTTCACTTTTTAATTTTTAATTGAGATGTATTTTCCACCTAAAGTCTGCATGACAAGGCTATAAATTGTATAACTTTTCCCTTAATTTACCTATCTCGCTACCCGAGCTCCCCTAGCACATGTTTGATTGAGTAATCCAATAAAATGCCATTGGTACTGCCCAAAGGAAGCTGCATGTTGGCCGGATTCAGCCATATACCTGGCTTTATATCTGGCCATTAGGCGAAATGGACAAGTCGTGAGTCGGTGCTAAGTGTCGGACAACTACAATTCGCTTTCATTTGTTCGCCGGCATTGTGGATGGCCTTTATTATTTTGAGATATATATTAGGATTTTTAAAAATAAAAAAGACAGCTTGGCTAGGAATTTCAAGTCAAAAAAGCTTTTTAAATTGGTTCAAAATGTGCAGGAAATGTGAAGCTCCTATTACGTGTCTGCTGGCAGGTTTCCTTGGAGTATCCATATCAATATGGCTTTTGCGATATGGTGTATTGTGTTAAAATAATTTTCTAATTATCTTATAAGTAATTCCGCACTCTTTCTAGTTTTTGTGGTCAGTACTTTTGACTTAATCCTCCTGACTCCTGTTACTCTGGTGATCGTACTTGCATTTGCCATAAAAATTTTGTCCGATATGGTAACCAAAGTTGCCATTTATCTAATAATTAATATATTCAAAAATTAATATTTCTAGAAAGACATTTGCTTAGTTCTTCTGGCCATTATTGTGATACCGATGTGTGGTTTTTATGTGATTGTAATGGGCCTTACATATTTACTGGTTAACTGGAGCTCCCTTAGAGTGACGTTGAAACTTGGCCTCCCAGTGCTGCTCATTATCCTCGCAGGTGAGAAATTTAGCCTTGATTTGACCAATTTAATTAGTTTTCCTTTGCCTGTGGCTTCTATTTATCATCTACTTTCTGTACGAGTTTCAAAAAAATCCATCAGCTCGCATCTGTTGAAAACCCGAGCTTTCCAGCAGGTAACACAATTATGGCGGAAAACTGTTGGTAAAGTTGCAATTCCATTCATCATCAACATGATTAGCTGAAAATTTGCGGCCGAACTTCTAATGAATGGAAATCATTGGAAAGTTTGCTAATAAGACACATTGTCTAGCCAAAGGACCTGGTCAGAGAGCCGAGAGGTGAGCTCCCAAAATATAAACAGTCTTCGAACGACGAGTCCTGCGCCATCCCGGATCCCGGATCCTTGTTTTCCGCCGTTATTGTTGTCATAAGTTTGGCAACTTGTTCGCTTCCTTGGGCTAACCGAAGCACATTACAACTAATACACTCAGACGATGTACCCGAAAGTTTGCTGCGTCTCACAAAGAGCATAATTACCAACAACATGGAAAAAAATCAGCAAAATTCCGGCAAAGGGGCAAAGGGGGAACGGAAACTTCAACTTTTCCACAAAATTATTTGCGGTCGCACAGATACAGGGGAACGAGGGAACGAAACTTTGACATAAAGAAAAGTTTGCGCAAACCGACTTAAAGAAAATTATAATTACACGCACAGTCAGCCAAATAGTCTAAGTTTCGGGTTCTGGTTTTGCTTCGGGTGGGCTGGGTTTCGGTTTCAAGGAGAAAATACTTTAATTGCCGTTAGTTTTCGAAGTTTTCAATTCGCAATTTGTGCGCCAGGACAAATGGCAGACACAAGCAAGAGCACCAAATTATGGTAAAATATGAAAAACCATGAAAATGGCAAAGTATAATTACCAACCATCCCCTCAAGGTGAGGCCAACAGAGCCGAGCTGCCCGGATTGAGTTACGTGCCGGGCTCATCGACGTGCCCTTTGTTCCTGCCGTAGTTTTCGACTAGTTTTGGTCCCTTGATTTTTTCTGGCCAACTTTATAATTGGTCCAGGCAATTAAGTGCTGCAAGTACTTGCGAAGGGAAATAATTTGTTTATTTTCCAGCATGGAAACGTTCAGAAGTTCGGCTCCTTCGAAGGCCAAACAAAAAATGTGAGCCCACAAAATGAAATAGCATTCCGTATCTTTAGGGACTCAGTTAACCAGTTCTTAAAATTGTAATTAATTTAGTTTATTTTTTGTTACATTGCAAAGTAAGTAAGATAGGATGAGCCCTCCTTTAGTAATTAAAATACATCATAGCCCTTCATTCTTCTCATAATGCGTTCAAATATATATTTTTTGTTATATTCTTTGCCGACCAGGAAGACTTCCCCCCGCCAGAGTGAAGTGCAATTTAATTTTTTTAATTTAACCCCCAATCGCCTTCGACTCCCATTTTAATTTGCACATGGACCCGAGGCTATCCCTTGGTCCGACCCCTGGTCACTCTGTCTGTCCGGGAGTTTCATTTATTTAATGCATGCACAATTTCCTAGACACTTTAAGGGGCGACTTTTGATTTCCAGGCCCGACTCGCTGGGCGGGGCCTTAATGTGGCAACGGGCTTTGCACAAAGCCAGCTGGCCCGGCTCTGTAGGGCGACAAAGGAAATAAATATGGACGGTCTCCGGCGGCAGACGAAAATAAAAACAGTCTAACAAAGGGATTTTCGCGCTTTTCCCTCAGTCAACTGAGCTGAGCCCAGGGGTTGGCCTGGCTTTTCGGTTAAGATTGCACTTTTCCGGCTGCTTGCCTTCATTAAAGTTCGGGTTCTTTTTGCATGACATTTTAGTGAGGACACGAAATCAGAGAAAAATAAACTTGGACCTGTATAATTCTGTGAGCATAGGAAATGCTTGAGTTTTCTGTTAAATTTTGACGTAAAATGTAGTTTATAAATTCAATACTAGGGGAACGCCAACGACTAGATAGGCTTGGGTGCAAGCTTCTTGTAGTTTCTTCAAGAGACATTGTTGAAAAAATATTGGCTTGAGCCTTTTGTCAAAATTTGAAGTTAAATAATTGCCATATAGGTGGACAATGTGCGTTGTTAGTCGTCGAGATGTCTGCTTAGCAATCGGCATTAGCGCCTCAATTTTTTATGGATTTCGCTTAATTATGTCATTCACTAGTAAGTACTGAAATTCATCAAATAAAACCTGGATCACATGCCAAATAGTTTCTTACAGCCAAGGATAACTATGTGGCCAATTACGTTCTGAGTGTGCTGACTTGCTTTGGATTTGTAGCCTCGGCTTGCCTAGTGCTCGGAGCTTGTCAGGTTAGAGTTTCATTTCCGCTTCCTGTGTACTAGTAACCCGACTGCATTCATTCTCAGCGAAAGCAGATCGGCATCTGGGTATGGATCGTGATTATGGTCCCCGTGATTATTGTCGACATGCTTGTAGCTTTTTTCGAAATTAACAATTTCGCTAAGGATAACAAACGATTTATTTTTTATATCGTTGAAGTTGCCTCTATAACTTTCGCGTGTAAGCCCATAATTTTTAAAATTAACTTATACATTTAAAGGATATCTTACCCAGTTCTTCTTATCGTATGCGTTTGTATCACGTACACTTATATCAGGCAACTCAGGAAAGGAACCGCCGATGGCTGATAAGCCCTGGACTTGAACTCGAACGATGCCATAGTAACAAGGAAATTACGAAATATATTTAACATCCTATCACGGTAATTTCTCTTAAAAAACTTATTAAATTAAAGCTAAGTTTTTTAAGAGAAATTACCTTGATAGGATACATTAATTGTTATTTATTAATTGTTCATAGATTGCGTGTGTGCTTAACTTATCATTTT
>VNJO01001859.1:0-11457 GCA_008042535.1 Drosophila tani | reverse complement strand
CAAACAAATAAAGAAAATTGATTAAGTCCGAACGTCAACAATGACGTAATTCCATAAAAAGTTGAAAATCGCAAAATCTAAAAAGACCGACATATGTAAACATAAACAAAAAAGTGACGATCACATCATCCAAATGCGATTGCGTCACCTAATGCACTAACTGTAAATTCTAAAACGCAAACCGAGGTTTCATGCTAACCGATTCTGTAACAGACAGTCAGTCTTTTCCAGCATTCTAATAAAGAATAACCAGTAAATAAAAAATCTCCTGATTTTTTATTCGGGTGAAGAACGACTCATGTAAATGGCGCATTCGGTAGGATCTCTTTGAAAAATATCCTTGCGAAAAATAACGAAGTCGGGAGCTTAGTGATCAACTTAAAGGATATTTCTAAACTACTAGGATATCCAGATCAGCGCGTGGAATTGCCCACAAGTAAGCAATTTATTTGACTAGCTCGGAAGTGCAACAAAGAGATCCGCAAAAGAACCTAAGTGCAAATTAAAGGCACTTAAAAAATATAATAATAAATTAAATTTCAATCGACTACTGAATAAATCCGATTATACAATATTAATTTTCAAGGTAACCTAAGAACATTTTGTAATGAGATCGAGCTTAAACAGTTAGTTATAAGCAACAAATTAGAACTTGAAGGAAATCAAAATGAATTAATATTGTACACAGAAGCAATGTTTAGGACTACAAAAAACCTATTACAACGAAAATTACCTGACAGAATTTTTATGACATTAGCAAGAAGCGATATTTTAACAGTACTTAAACTAAAACAAGCGGCTCAGCAAGAAGGGTTATAAGATAATGAAAATTTAATAACAATTACTGAAAAACCAATCAATCATTTCGCAAGACAGGTAGAAATGATTCAAAGCAATACAGAAGGTGAAGAAAATGCAAATTACAGTAGAATCCGGTTATACCGACTCTGCTTATAGCGTCCGTCCGGTTATTGCGACAAAAACTCGATGGCTTGGTTGGTCCCCATACAATCTTATATGAAAGGACCTCCGCTTAGTACGTCTCCGTTTTTAGCGACAAACCGCTTATGCCGTCGAGATTTTTCACAATTCAACCGGCTATTGCGACGTGCCGAAAAAAAAATACCGAAGAAAATTTAGATGGCCCATTCTCAAATGATATTGAAATCGGAGATGACATTCCTCTATCGGTTTGGGCAAGAGTTCATAAAAATCAGCTACCGATTTCAGAGGAAGAACTGGGTGAATATATTCTTATTGACAATGGTGTGACGATTTGTGAGGAACTCTCTGAGGATAGCAGTGTTCAACATATTTTAGATGACGAACAGGACAGCGATGACAACGTCGAAGATGAAAATGAAATGTCAGCACCTAGCGTTTTGGAAATTCTGAATAGATTTGTCCATTCAACTTTTAATGACGAGAGTTTAACACACACAATTTCTTGTTTAAATAATGCTGTGTGCGACTGTTTTTATATGACAAAAACCTAACAATCAAAAATCACTGATTATTTAAATAAAGAATAAATAGAAAAACCACATGTAGAGATTAATCTTATTATACTATACTTATGAATAATATGCATTATATGTATACAAGTTATTATGAATAACACATGAAAACCCCATGTTATTAAATTAAATGTATTAAATTTGTTGTTTTGATTAAAAAATTAATTTGTTTAATACCATTACAATCATAGCAAACATAAAATAAAAAAAAATACAAATTTGCTCCTTTCGGTTAGTGCGTCTTCCGGGTATAACGACGTAAAATCGTCGGTCCCTTGAAAGTCGCTATAACCGGATTCTACTGTATTTTAAGAAAGTCAAGATTAAAATAATGTTTCATGAATTAAACATCGAAAAAGCTAAGCAAATATTAATAAAACACTTTTGTACCAAGTCAAGTGAACTTTACATCGAACATGCCTCTGATTTTAAAATCATTCAACAAGCTTTTAAACAGGTCATGAACTCTACTACAAAAATTGTAAGAGCAGTAATTAAATTACAGGACATAAAAACTTACGCTGAATTTAAAGAAATTATTGTTAGCAACCACGAAAAGCTATTGCACCCTGGAATTGAAAAAATGGTAAGGCTCTTCAAAGAAACCTATTATTATCCCGACTAATTTAATTAATGAGTGTAATGTTTGTAACCAAGCAAAAACCGAACATAGAAAAACATCGCTTTTATTAAAAACAACTCCAGAAACAGAATTTTGTAGGGAAATTTACGTGTATTGATTTATACTCAAAATTTGGAAGCGCGATTGAATTAAACGGAAAATAAACTTATGAAAATCTAAGTAATACTGTATACTTACAATCATAAAATAAAACACAATGCATCAGGTAGAACACCCTGCATATAAAAACCAACTTATAAAAGAAGCTAAAATAGAACAACTTAATAAAAAACGACAACATTTTGAGGTAAATACCAAATTTAGAAAGGCTCCCATAATTCACGGGAAATTACACAATCCTTATAAAAAGACAGGAAATATAGAACAAATAGATTATGATCATTTTGAGGAAACTAACAGAGGTCGACAAATAAAACATTACAAAACAAACTTCCAGAGACAAAAGAAAGTTAATAAAAGTAAATATTTGCAGGAGGACCCAGATCAAGACCCAGCGCATTGACTCTCATCTTTCTGACATTAACGTTACTAATAATGATGCCAATGGGTAACAACCAGTTTATAGAAATTAACCCTATAAAATAATACAATGGCTATTTGTTATTTATGACCGACACAATCAACATCCCAGATAGTTTTGAATACCATTGCCTCACAATTAATATTACAAAAACGGAAGAAACTTACAAAAACTTGCTATCACAAGCGTTTGGCTTTAGGGAAATAATGCAGATTAAATATTTAACGGAAAAACTACAAAGAGAAATTAATGGGTTACAAATTGTTAGGAGAAACAAAAGAGGATTAGCTAAGTTTGTAGGAACAGCTTACAAGTATCTTTTTGGAACATTAGATAATAATGATAAAGAAGTATTAGAAGAAAAAATAAATGTAATAGCTCAAAACAGTGTACACCTATCCCTCGCTTTGCGTCGGGGATACGTTCCAAAAAAATACGACGCAAAGTGAAACGACGCAAAGTGAATTAGGATTTTCTATAGCAAACCATGTAAAGTTCGAAGATTGGTTCCAGGGTTACAAAAATACTACTTTTTAAAAAGAAAATTGAGCAAAGTGATCATTAAAATAAAACCAAAATAACATTTCATTTTATTACATATTATATATATAAAAACAAAAAGAAACTAATTCATTTAAAACAAAATAAATTCTTCAATTACATACTCAATTATGAAAAATAAAATTATAATTAATCACTTTCTGACGAGTCTTTAATATCTGTTGTCGTAGGCCGGCTTTCTTTAAAAAAAAATTGGTCCAATGTTTGCTGAGCCGAAACAAAAAAGGGGAATTCCCGTTTTCCCGGAATTGCGTTTTAATTGAGTAGCGCAATTAAGGTGTTGCCACCCTTTAAAAAAATATTAACGTCTTCATCCCAAAACAACGCAACATCGAAAATCTAACGACGCACAATGAAAATAAGTTCTAATTAAGTAGCAACGCAACTTCGAAAAAACGCAAAACGAAACGACGCAAAGCGAGGGATAGGTGTACAGGTAAACGAACTAAATAATATAATCGATACAGTTAACAAAGGCATCGATATAATAAACAATCATCTCGAATGCAACGAAAACGAAAAAATTCTTGAATAATTGGATTTTAATTTAGAACATTTCACAGAATACATTGAAGACCTGGAAATGGGAATGCAGTTAGCAAGATTCGGAATATTCAATCCAAAGTTATTAAAACACGACTACTTGACAAACATTAACTCTGAGATACTTCTGAACATAAAAACTGTTGCATTTCGAGTTGGAATCGGCTGAAGTGGCCCTATAGGTTAGAGGTGGTAGTCGTGGGGGAAGTATCGATAGGTAGGCGATAGGTTAGAGGTGATAGTCGGGGGGGAAGTATCGATAGGTAGGCTTTAAACTGGTGGCGCCACCTAAATGTCGGATGGCAGGGGTAAGCGATCTGCTGTCTCGCTCATACATCGCTCTCTCTGAGCGCTGCCCTTGAACTGGGCCGTTGCACTGAGCGCTAAAAAGAGTCCCGTAAGGTGGAACGCGGTCAGCGAAACGAACCCATATAGGGAGGCAAAAGCGTTGGAGGAGAGGCAGTAGAAAAAGATACGGAGGAGCGGTAGCTAGCAAAAAAATATAAGTGGTGTGATGTCCAAATAAGAAAAAACTTGAGTGCCAATAGAAAAAAGGAAAGTGAATTCGAAGCTAATTCGAATTGGAAACAATTTTTTCGTGGTGTGTTTCAGCGTGGCAGTGACTGGATCGGCACTGGCCACGGAGATCTTTTATTTTTGGATTTAAAAACTCACTGGAAATTTGTGAAAGCTGCCGAGACCCTCGAGTGCCGCCATTTTACTGGGATCGGTGTGGTGGACCTGGACCTGCTAATCCTGACCAGCCTGGTCAGTGGAGGACAACTGGTGAGCCCGTTCCTGTGCAGAACTGCACTGCATCCAAATCCTACCGGCGCCACGGCCGTTTGTTTAGTTGTGGTTGCGAGCCGTTCGCCGCGCAGGGTGAATTTACCCGCGGCTTGGGCAACATCTGCCATTTTCCGGCAGCCGCCAGTGAATCCGTCTCAGTAGAGCCCACTTCGCTCCGGCTCCCACTTCGGCCATAACTGTGGGTACTGGCCGAACTTTGCGCCGCCGCTCACCATCTGAAATTTGCCCCGTGATATTTTCCTGAGAAAAAACAAATATATGTAAAACAATATTTAATTTAATTTATGTGCTTACGTTAATTTTTGTCCGTGTAGTTCCGTGCACCAGAGCCCGGTTTTCGCGCAACCCAGGCCTGAAAAAAAGATAGAGATTAGTTAGGCAGAAGTTCAGTAATGTAAATTTTGCCCACCCTAATTGTCCTTTTTGGAGCTCCAGTAGGGCCCGTAGGTGACCAAAGGGGGTATCCAGTTAGCCCACCTCGTGGCTATAGCATTTAATAAACTTCTCCCTGGCGGCAATCTCGCGGACTTGGCGCAAGTGCATTCCTGGCCCAGGTCGTGGTTTTACCTCGGCGAAGTGACCAATGCTCTGTAAGAAAATTAAATGTTGATAATTTATATATATTTAAGAACATGAAATTATACATATGTATATGTTGTGAAAATTATGGCCGTTGAGTAAGCGTATTTGCCTGGGGGAGATGAGCCGGTCGCCAAACCGCCCGAAATAGACTCCGGTCCGCCGGAGATGGGTGATGCCTCTCCAAATCCCAAGAGGCATCCATGGTAGGGTGGGTGCGTCGTGGCGAGTCCATCAGTGCCACCAATTCTTTCCGTTTCATGTCGTCCAAATTTAAATTAGTCCGCTTGTTTACCTTTTGTTGCTAGTGGTGGTTAAGTTTATGTTAGTGAGACGTCGTGTTATCGATATATCGATTGTGCGGACTGCGGGCAGAGGGGGAACTCGGCCCTGGGATTCCGAAGCTAGCCGGCACTGCCCTCCGGGGAAAAGCAGTTCCGTTACAAAACCTCAACTTGGCTTAGGTCAGATTCAAACGAAATTTTAATTATATCCCACGTACCCAGAGAAATAAAGAAACTTCCCGTATACGAAATATTACCTTATCCAGATGAAGATAATAAAATATTACAAGATAACACCCAACACAAATATTACGTATACAGAAACAGTCTGTATAACAAGGAAACAAGAAAACCTGTTACCAACACATGTCTATTAGGTATTGTTAAACAAACAGATACTAGTTGCTAGTAACTAACTAAGAAAATTAATTATGTCGAACCAAATATCATAGTTACATGGAATTTGTCAAAATCTATACTAAACCAAAATTGTATTAAAAATGAAATTGTAATTGAAGGAAACAATATGATCAAAATACACAATTGCTCAATTGCAATTAACGATTTATCCATAAGCAATTATAATTCTGACTACACACAAACCATATACACAAGAAATAATGTCACCAAATTAGACCCAATATCGTACATAGAAGCAAAAGAAATATTTTTTGAACACAATAAAGAAAACCAGATTTACAAAATAATTGTAATTGTAACACTGGGTCTCATTATATTAAGTATATCACTGTACCTACTTTATACATTTGAAGAAATACCTAAAAGAATACTTATTAAATACAATAACACAAAAGGTGACGACCCAACAATCGAAACACAAGAGTTACAAAACTCACAAGAGTTACAAGAAATACCAAAACTATACCCCAAAATCACATAAATAACCATATGATTTTGTCTAAGTGAAGGGGGAGTGACATATCTGCACTGCGACTTCTCAACGTCCACCAGTTCAAAGAACGAAACCGTTCACAAACAAACAGAATCGCCAATTTCGGCTTTGATTAAAAAACGATACAGAAGCTTGAGATCCCGCAATGCAAACAAATAAAGAAAATTGATTAAGTCCGAACGTCAACAATGACGTAATTCCATAAAAAGTTGAAAATCGCAAAATCTAAAAAGACCGACATATGTAAACATAAACAAAAAAGTGACGATCACATCATCCAAATGCGATTGCGTCACCCAATGCACTAACTGTAAATTCTAAGACGCAAACCGAGATTTCATGCTAACCAATTCTGTAACAGACAGTCAGTCTTTTCCAGCATTCTAATAAAGAATAACCAGTAAATAAATCTCCTGATTTTTTATTCGGGCGAAGAACGACTCATGTAAATATATATATATATACATATGGTACATACAAACATACATATGTACACATGAAGATCTGTAACAAATCGATGCAGCTGTGATCTGCTTGAGCGCATGTGCGCGTATCTCTAAACAGCGGCCACTTGGGCCTAGCACAGATCTATGCACTTGACAAATATGTATATGTAATTTGAATCCATGCGTGGGATCCACCAATTCTGGGTTCACCCCTGTCGCACTGAAGAATGTATCCGATGTTAGGGGTTAACAAACCACTCCGTTGGTCTAGCGATAAGACTAGGTTAAGAATCTCATGACCGCTACGTAAGCGCGGACTTTAAAATAAAGATTCAGTTTTGAAATATTAACTCAGCAAATGAAGACGTCTTTTTATTTAGTCGTTCTTTTCATTTTGGTCCTTCGAGGCACTCTGTAACTTTCCCCCTTGTGGTAAGAGGTTCAGAGTTTTTTAAACCAGCACCTTAAAAATCTGTATGTAGTGCAAAGGCACCCGCAGTTAAGTTTGCAAAAATAAATATCTCTTGTTTCCCCCCACTCGTGGTAAGGAACAGAGAATAACATATAAAGCAAAAAGATATACAAGAATCTTTTATGTTTAAACAAAACACTTTAGTCTTGATATTAAGCTTGAGGTTGTTATACCCAAAGACTCACTAAAATCCTACACCATCAATAAAAAAAAAATTAAAAGTGATTACGGTAAAAGTGGAGCCCTAATTCACTAGCTATTAGCCAACCCTATAAAACAGTGCTTATATTAAAAAAGAACAAATAGTGCACTAATAGTACAAACAAACAAAAAAAAAAATCCAACAAAAATATATCCAAATTCAATAAGCAACAAGAAAGAAAGCTAACTTCGGTAAACCGAAGTTGGTATACCCTTGCAGTCTGTAATTGGATCATTGAAAATCGAACCATTTTAGTAATGTTGAAAAAACATCGAATTTTGTAAATTTTACATTTTACATGTAGAATTTTACATTTTCATATAAATGGACCGATCGATTCTATGGCAGCTATATGATATAGTGGACCGATCTTAATGAAATTAAAACCGTAATTCTAGAACCTTAAAAAACTGCTATGTCTTAAAATTTATAGAAATTCGTTGAAAAACAGAGAAGTTAAATTTTTTTTTACATTAATTTCGCCATCATTCCTATGGCAGCTATAGGATATAGTAGTCCGATTTCGGTCGTTCCGACATATATACTGCGTGCTAAAGAAATAAGACTATGCTGAAAATTTCAGCTCGATAGCTCAAAAACTGAGAGACTAGTTCGCGTAGAAACCGACAGACGGACAGACGGACAGACGGACAGACAGACGGACATGGCTAGATCGACTCGGCTGGTGATGCTGATCAAGAATATATATACTTTATGGGGTCGGAGATGCCTCCTTCACTGCGTTGCAAACATCTGGTCAAAATTATAATACCCTCTGCAAGGGTATAAAAACAACCCCAGAAGGAAGACCAACGGCAGCGCCTGCAACAACAGCCCACGACAGCATCGCCTACAACAACTACAGCAGCTACAACAACAGTGCCTACAGCAGCGCCTAAAGAAACAGCAACAACACCACCGCAGCGGCAGCGACATCAGCAGCACCGACATCAGCGGCAGCAACGGCAGCGGCGACGACAAAAATCGGCAGAGAACAGATAAGATATAATAAGTTATTTTAATATATGTATATAATAATATATTTTAATATATATAATAAATATATAATAATAAATAATAAATCTTAAAATGTTGTCCGATCAAATAATAAGTCTGCTTAAAAGGCAAGTAGAAATTAATAAGGACTGCAGGCAAATAGCTCCAGAAGGTCTGAAGGAATATTCCAAAGACCAAATGGAATACAAGTTAACACATCCAATTCTCACAAAGGGAATTTGCTAAGTTGCAAGCCATATCCGGTGGCCAACACGCGCAGCAACGAAGCAACACCCTGAGGGCAATTGCCCGGAGTCCGTCGTCAAACGGATTGCACCTACCAACAGTGCCGGGAACACTCGGGCAGCGCATGATCTACACGCGCCGGATACCAAGTGCTGACCAAGCATATTGGCGGCAGCGCTGCATCGGTCCGAAGACTTCGAGCCGTGGCTGGATCAGACCTTTAAGTTAGTCTAAAATTCATGCTCCGCAGCCTTAGCTGCGTTATCAAACATATTGTAATAAATATTGTAAACCGAACAATTTATCTTATCCTTGCCTTAACAGGTGTAGGACGAATAAATGATTAATAACTTAACTCATCGTGTCCTTATTGACCTTTGCCTAAACAGGCCCATGGGAAATAAGTAACGGTAATACAACCATTTGTAAGTTACATAAAGATGTTAGAAGTAGAATTAATTGAAAATCACAATATCTTAGTAAAATTGGGTCCAATTGACCATGAATATTTTGTTAAAAAGAGGTATGAGCAGGTTTTAAGCATATTAAAAGATTTAAAAATAGATGCGTTGAAGCCAACAGGAAGTCAGGGAATCCAACGGCGGAGATAAATGAACAACTAAAGGAGAAAGTTGTTCATAACTCCGAGGTTGATAGTAAAATTGAAAATTTACAAACCCTCCCGAAAATTGAGGTACCCACGTTTGGCGGTGATGCCAAAGAGTGGGACCTATTCCAAGAATTATATATCGAATTAATTCATTCTAGGGAAAGTTTAAGCACCTCCCTATAATTCAAATATTTAAAGTCTGCATTAAAGGGTGAAGCGCGGAAAGTTGTTGCTCACCTCTTATTAGGCTCCACAGATAATTATAATTCCGCTTGGGAACTTTTAACCAAGCGGTACGAAAATAATCGTAAGATTTTTTCGGAGCAATGAAATCGCTTAATGGAACTATCAAATTTAAATATTGATTCCGTCAGGCAGATAAAATATTTCATTGACACTATTAATGAAGCGGTACACATCGTAAAACTGAAGGACAATCTGTCCAAAGAAGTTGATGTTATATTTGCTCATATGGTGCTCAAAAAATTTAATACACAGACTCTTCAGCTGTATGAGAGTCACATTAGGAAAACAAAGGACATCCAGAAGTTGTCGCATGTCATGGATTTTTTGGAGCAACGGCTGTGTTCGACTAGCTCTGTACAGGAGGAAAATAATTATAATAATAAATATAATTGTAATTTTCCAAATAATTTTAGTTTTCCAAATTTTCCAAATCAAAATAATTTTTCAAATTGGAGTGAAAGGTGCCCAATCTGCAAAATGATGTGACATTCTGTAACCCAATGTCATAAATTTAGAGGGATGAATCCCCTAGAGCGACTGGAAATCGCAAGAAAGGTGCAACTATGCACAAGATGCCTTAATCATTTTAACGACGAATGATGTTTTTGCGAATATTTATGTTCGCATTGTAATAAAGCGCATCATACAATGCTTCATATAAACCCTTAAAATAGAGAAGAAGTATTTTTATCTACTTGTGTGACTTAGACACAAGCATTGCTACCAACAGCAAAAATAAATGTAAAATCTGCTAATGGCGGATTTGAAAATTTAAGAGCATTGATTGATAGTGGATCCCAAAGCACTATCATATCAGAGGAGGCAGCAAAAATGTTAAATCTGCAAAAATAAAATCTAACACACGGATTAATGGGGTATCACCCTCAGATACATTGTTATCAAAATATAAAGCGAAACTTTTTATAAGCACCCCTAATTCAAAAAAGCCGTTGATTGCGGAGGCAATAATAATGCCAAAATTAATGAAAGCTCTGCCTATTAGAGAAGTCAATATTGACAAATCGAAATGGCGAAATTATACATTAGCTGACCCGGACTTTAATAAGCCAGGCCAAGTTGATATCATTATAGGAGCCGATCTAAATTCCCATGTTTACCCATGGCAAAAATTAATGGCCTTTTAGGTCAGAATACAAATTTTGGGTGAATAATTTCTGAATGCACTAAGTCTAGGGGTACTCATTGAATAAATGCAACTACTAGTAAAGTGAACAATTTAAAACAATTTGGAAAAATAGAAACCAATGTTGAGAAATATATTAAGCAGAAAAATGTTGGAAATAAATTTATAAAAACTACCACTAAACATTCGAATGGTAGTTATATGGTTCCATTTAAGGACGATTCATTCATAAGGGAATCAAAGCCACTTACAATGGCACCTCTTATTAAACGGGACTGTTTGTGCTTGTCTGAAGAGGCAAACAATGAAAATTGGGGTTTTATACTGAAATATGGGTTTTTTATTTGCGCCTTGAATATGAACAATTTTGGGTGTTAGAATTCACTTAGGTTTCACGTCTATCCCGTTCCAAGTGCCAAGCTCATCTCTTTTTCCTAGTGTTGCCAACGCGAATCGTAGTTCTCTCCCGCTCTCCGGGAATTAGCGAAGACAAAACTGCAAGTACCGCTCTCGCCGGGAATTAGCGATGACAAAACTGCACATGCCGCCCGCCAATGCTACGTCGTAGCATGATAGTATCCGGATTAAGTCAGCGCTGTAAGAGGCAAGGTTAGTCGAAATAGGTAAAGGATAAGAACTAGTTTCAGAGACAGAGTTAATTATGCAGTGGTAGACGGCATAACTTGGAAATTGCTCGTTTAAATGTTCCATTTTGAGTTTTGATG